>APFE030819223.1:64303-104985 GCA_000404065.3 Pinus taeda | reverse complement strand
AAATAAAACTAAAAGGAGAACCCTAGGAGGAAGGAAAAGGTAGCTTTAAGGAAAAGGAACCAGGGAAAAGGGGAAACCCTGACAAGACTAAGAAAAAAGGGTAGGGATCCAGCAACGACTGATCTTCCAGCGATCATCTCTATTGAGATTGTTAGGCCTTTTTTCAATTTCAGTCGCTTCCCTGAATTTACTCTAGTGAGAGTTTAAATCTCACTGTCACATCCTTACTTTACAACTTATTCATTTCTACCAAGAAGAATATTTATAGAGCTCATAACAATAAATTTTCCAGAGCTATACACCTAATTCCTATAACCAGAAACAAAATTAAACATGAAAAGATAATATTGCATCAATCACTCATAATTTTCTATTATCAAAGCGAATCATGAGGCACAAATCTCGTTCTTGCTTGCCTGTTACTGATTAAGGAGGTTGAATTTTCCTTTGACCACATTGCTAGGACCTTTTTCCATCGATCTAGTTCATGAGAATAGGAGGAAACTCGTCGAGTGCATCAATTTCCACCTATCCATATATTTTGCTTCCTAGTTGGCACCTTGGAACCTCTCAAACCATGGACTTGGCTACAAAATCATGTATTATCTGCAAAATCATTGCAATTCGGTAGCTAAAGTAAACATTAAACTAAATAGTAAATAACATTATCAATTTATGAAATACAAGAAAATTGTATTCTTGCCATGTCATAATCTCTATAACTTGATGCCCCATGTGTGATTATGAAGATAAAAAAGAAATAGATAGAGTGAAAAAGAGTGTCAAAAAGAAGCAATTGTGAGGCTCAACATTCCCCCACACTCAGGTCATTGCATTTCCTCATGAATTTCAAAACTAATGAACCATTCCTGTTATTGAACTCCTTCTAATACTTGAGCTAAAATATCCATATTTGTTTTCTTTGCCTTTTTCTTAGTGACTGCCATTCTTGGTTTCTTCATCAGAATCTTATACTTTAGATTCATGACTTTTCTCTTAAGGGATTTTTTCTTTTATTTTAGCTTCTTATTCTTATCATACCATAGAGCAAGATGTAAGAGAATATTTTCATTCTTGGTCCTCTGTATTTCATTCTACACTTTCAATTTTATGTTCCTATTTGAAGTGCCTGTTTAGTGTCCCCAAACAAAAATTTCCTATTTTAGAGTATTTATAATTGGAGGTTCTTGTGGACTATCATAATGAATTTATTTTACTTGATTTCAAGAGGATGCAGTGGCCTTTTCTGTAGCTCTTTTCTCTAAAGATTCTATATAGTCATATATCTCTTGTTGGACTGGGTAAATTTTAGGTGCTCTTCTTCCTACATTAGCAATTAGTGATGAAACTGGTGATAGAACTAGTGATGAAACTGTTGGCAAAATAATTGGTGATAGATCCTTTAGCCCTTTTCATTCCTCTAAATTGACAAACTCTATGGATTTTCAATATGATTCCTTCATTGTTTTGTTGATCCTTGCACTCCTTTTGATAGTGGATGAGGTTTTACTGAGAGGAATTTGTTTTGAACTTTTCTTTGTTAAGTCCTTGCTTGCTCTATTTCCTCTATTCTTATTCTAGATATTCTTTCTTCTTTATCACTAGTTTTTCTTCTTCTAACATTATTCTTTTTAAGTTTTTCTAATACATCAACAAGGGGAATTTCATCTTCTGAGGACTTCTCCTGTTGTATAGGTAGGTCATCTTTATGGTTTAGAGATAAATTTATTCTACTTTCCTTTATTTTTCTATTGGGTTCCTCCTATTCTACTTCTTTAAAATGGTTTATAACTAAGAAAATTTCCCAATAATATCCTATATTTTTGAGGGTGGCCTCAATTAACATTTTTATCAAGTCGTGATGATACATGGTATTTTCAATAGGCTGTATTTTTCTCTAAGTATTACCAGTCATTTTCTTCAGACTATTGAGTAAGAAATAAGGCAAATTAATTTCAATACCCTCAAGGAAATGCATCACAAGCATATATGATATAAAAACATACTGCCGAATCTACCTTCACAAGTAATAAATTTTTGAATGACCAACAGTAAATTCCTCCATTTTCTTTAAAGAGATGTACTTGGGATGTCTTTCTTAAAGATTGAAGTGTCCATACGTGATTTTTTTAGAAATGTCCTCCATTCACCTCCTTCAATTCCTCTACTTTTGAACCATATTTCACCAACCCTAGGTAGTCGAGCTACTTCTGCCATGAAATATTATGTAACTACTATTTTTACATCTCTAATTTCTACCTCAACTCCATTAAATGCTCAGGAAAAGGACTTTATTACTTCTTTGTCATAGCCGTTAAATTTTCCTATAAATTCAATGATCTAGATTTAAACAGGAACACAACAAATTACAGATATAATCACACATACAGATATGCAGCAGAAATAATACTTCATTTCATTACTATAAAATACTGAAATATGCTTACAAACTAAAATGGAAATAAACTAGCTAGGGCGATAGTATCTTATCTTTGAGAAGAGATGTGGAGGCTACATGCCTCTGAACTGTCTTACAATGAGGCTCAAAGGCCTATTTATTGTTGATAAATAATGGAAAACCCTAAACATCCAAAAACCTAACCCTATGAAATAGCATCAAACTATGGGCCCTGTTTTGGGTAAATTGGTACATCAACTTCCTGGGGTCGTAACTTTGGCATACGATCTACATTTGACGCGCACAATACCTCGTTAGAAATATCTATCCGAGGACTACAACTTTGGGAAGAGAAACATTAGTCCATGGACCCATGTTGGACCTAGTGTTCCTAAAAAACGTCTTTTATGGCCTCAAAACGGTGCCAGAAGTTCATGACCAGAAAAACTGTTAAAAATAGTAAATTGTGCTACAATTAATGAAACTGAAAAACTGAAAGAAATAATGGTGGGGGTCCAAGTGGAATTGGCTGGTGGCCACCAATATCGACCTGGATCATTCCTCCCCCTTAGGAAGCAATGGTCCCCATTGCGTTGAGTTCCTCCATGAGATGAGGAAACTTCTACTAGACTTGGTTCCTAGTGAGCCACTTGCCCTCGCGAAGGAGTTGGCCTACTTTGACAACTCGATATAGTTGGATCTTTTGTTGGTGAGTGTGCTTGATTTGTTTATCCATGATTCGATCTTGCAACTTGTTCCATGCAATCTGGATTTAACTTTGTTGGTGTGAGCTATTATGCATTGTCGGATTGTCTTGTAATGGTGGAAAGTATGGCCAAAGGTGGTCCACATTGAACACTGGGTGTAGGCCAAGGAATGGGGGAATGTTGAGCTCAAATGCATTGTCTCCCACAACCTTGGTAATGGTGTAAGGACCATATCAAAGTGGTCTAAGTTTTCGATAGGCTCCGGTAAGGCGTTCCTTCTACAAATGCAACCAAACTTTGTTGCCCACCTGAAACTTGTGTGGCACCTGATGTTGATCATGTCACCGCTTGTACTTGGCATTTGATTTCTCCAGAATTTTGTGGACCTGTTGGAGGATATTTTGGATTTGCTCAATGAAGTTGTTTGCCTTATCTATTTCAGACTGGACATGAGCCAAATCTTCCTAAGTAGCTGAAAATGGCATGGCCACATCAATGGGATAGTGGATGGAATCCCAAGCCCACCTATAAAGGTCTGTGGTCAATTGAGCTATGGAGAGCCCGGCTATAGCTATGCTAAACATAGGGGAGCCTCTCATCCCATGTGCATGGATGATTTGAGTTGTACATGCGCAAAATGTGTATTACCATCCTGTTGACAACCTCTGTCTCGACATTAGTTTGGGGATGGAAGGCTATGGACTTAGTGAGTTTGGTGTCTAGCATCGACTAGAGACTTGACCAAAATGTATTGAGGAACCCACTGTCCTTATCTAAGATGATAGAATGTGGGATCCCAATGTGTACCCACACTCGTTCAAAGAAGAGTTTAGTAGTGGCTTCTGCTATGATATTCTTCTTGCAGGCTGCCATAATGGCCATCTTCGAGAACCTGTTGACAAAAAAAAAACACACAGTCGTTTCCATGCTTCATGGAAGGAAAGCCTGACATGTAATCCATGGAGATGGATTCCCAAGGTTGACTAGAGGTAGGTAGTGGAGTATAGAGGCCTTGCTTCTTGATGGTCGATTTTGAAATGGCACGGGCAGTGCAGGATATGATGTACTTCCCAAAATCTTGTCGAAGACTCGGCCAATAGAAATAATTCTTGAGTACTGCCACCATTTTCTCAACCCTGAAATGCCTAGTGAATCGACTGTAGTGTGCTTCCCAAATAATCTTGTCACACTCAATTGAAGGAACATAAAGGTGACCCAGGTGGCATAACAGGACATCATGAAGGTGAAAATATGGAACATGTTAACTCTCCAAGAGTTTCTGGTATGTGTGGCCGAATTATGGGTTGATTTTGTACAGAAGTGGCGAATCAGAAGTCTCATGCCCACAAGAGTTGATCACAGTTGTTAATGCCATGATCAGTGGTCGATTGAGGCAATCTGCAACATTATTTCTGTTTCCTTTCTTATACTTGATATTCAAATGGAACTATTGCAAGTATGTGGACCACTTTTGATGGCGATCATTCTATAACTTCCCTTGCATATGTATGATTTGTAGGGGATGGTGGTCTGTGTGGATGACTGTTTCCTTTTCCAAAATGTAATGCTTCCATTATCGGTAGCCCTACACAATGGAATGCATCTCTTTGTAATAAGTGGGATACTTCTGGACTGTGGTTGAAAGTGTCTCACTGTGATATGCCACTAGATGCCAATGTTGAGTAAGGACTGCCCCATTAGCATAGTCAGAGGCATGTGTCTCAATCTCAAATGGTTGTTGCAAGTCTGGTAATCCAAGCACTGGTGCCGAGCAGAGGCGATGTTTCAACTTTGTGAATTCCTTCTATTGAGATTTATACCAAATAAATTTTTCTTTCACTCCTCCCTTGGTGACTTGACTCAAGGGCCAAGTGATATGATAAAATCCTAACACGAACCTGCAGTAGAAGTTGGCAAGACCTAGAAAGTTCTGGAGCTCTATCAGAGTAGTTGGAGATGGCCAATCTCGAATGACTTGGATCTTGTATGGATCCACATGCACCCCCTATTCATCAATAATGTATCCCAGATACTGAACTTGGGTCATGCCAAAATTGCATTTCTCCAAATTGGCACATAACTTGTGTTGTTGCAGTGTTTGGAGAACCTGTCGGATGTGGTGGAAGTGCTCTTCCCAACTCTGGTTGGAGTTGGTGAATGGCCACAAGATGTCATCCATTAGCCTCATGAACGTTGTAGGAAAATTCGTCAACCCAAAAGACATAACCAACCATTCGAAAAGGCCCTCCTTAGCTTTGAAGGTAGTCTTTTGCACATAAGAGGGTTCGATTGGTACCTAGTGATATCCTGACTTCAAATCAATCTTGTTGAAATATTTTCCCCCATTCAGTTGGTCTAGAAGGTCATTAATCCATGGGATCGTGTACCTATTCTGGACAGTGATCATGTTCAGCACCCGATAGTCAATACAGAGTCTCCAAGTCCCATCCTTCTTCTGTACCAACATGATCAGGCTCCAACAAGGTGATGAACTCGGATGGATGTGACCTTTTTGCAATAGCTGTTAAATCTGCCTCTTGATTTCATCATTCTCTACAATAGAGCACCAATAGATTGGTCCATTGGGCAGCAGCACACCTGGGGTTAGATCAGTGCAGTGCTTGACTTGACAGTGAAGAGGAACCCCTGGAGGGGAGGTGAAGATGTCCTCGTACTCCTCCATGACCTTGTCCATCTATAGTTGTCATGTGAAGGGGCCCTGTTTGGAGGTCATGGCCACCGTCTTCTTCTTTCCTTGAGGGTGTATCATGAGGAAAACAAATTTCTCGATTTTGGAAATGAGCTTACTGCATTGTTTTGTTGTAACCAAAGAGATGGCAGTAGGCAATGCTACCTTCGGTATCCTGTACAAATTATTTCCCAAAGTAACAATAACAGCATGAGGCCTTGATTCATACATAGCATGTCACTTCCACAAGTATGATTGGCCTAATAATACAACACAAACATTAAGGGGAGCAACGTCACATAATACATCATCTTTGAACAGCTTGATGTTGTATGGAAGGTGACACTACTGGCTCACATGAAGATCCCATCCTTGGTGAAGCCACTTGATGGTGTATGATTGTGGATGTGATGTGGTCAGTAAGTCCAACTGCTTCATGGCCTCTGCCGAAATGAGGTTCTTTTGGATCCCACTGTCGATAATGAACTGTAGCGAGGAGTCCTTTACCCACCTATGGGAGTGGAAGAGACGCTCCTCCTCCTCTACATCTTTGGGTTCCTCCTTTTAAATCTTCATGGTGGCAACGGTGCTGTTGGGCTTCGCATTGATAATCTTCTTCCCTTTGTTGGGTTCTAACAAAGAGTCAGAACATGCATCTGATTCTGAAACCTTTAGCTCGACCACCAGTGACTGCTTGGCCCGACACTCACTTGTGTTGTGAGTGGAGCTCCTATGGAACTCACACCACTTTCCCATGTCCTTTTTTAGCTTCGTGACATTGTTCTTTTCTTGCGGCTTTGGTAGTTTGTTTTGGGCCGCCCCACCTTGGCTTTGTCCTTTGTTCTGCAGTTTGGGGGCACCTTTCCCTTGCTTCATATTCGCAGATCCAAAGTCTCATTTCTTCTATTTAGACTTTTGCTTGATCTTGACAGCATATCAGTAGGCCATGCCAAGTGAGGAGATGTTCAGGAATTCTATTTTGTCCTAGATGTACTTGTGCAGGCAACCGCGGTATTTAAGTACCAAAAGCTGCTCTGAATTCTTGATACTCAACTTTGTGCGAAGGGTATGGAAAATATTGGTAAACTCCGACATGTCCTGGTCCCTTCCCTACCGCAACATGGTCCACTTTATGTATTTATCCTCATAGCTTCTGACAGGGTAGTACTACTCCTTGATGGCAGCCCAAAATGAATTCCAACTGGGTGCAACTGAAAACAATGAGGCCGTACTTTCATCCTTCTGCTCACAGTAGGTTTCCCACCAATATCCACCTGGATCATTCGAACCATTATGCTTGTTGTAACATCTATTTAACTTGTGGATAACCCTCCATGAATTTCTTCCCATTTGGATCTGCCCTCACATTAATCCCCATGTTGGTGAAGGCTCAACCTGCAATTGCTTCTTTTGACAAGGTTATGGAGTGAAAATGCTTTTGGAAAACTAGGTATGGATGAGACTGAAATCGTCGATAGAAATGAGTGAAAAGGTTTTTGGGAAAACAAAGTATGAAATGAGGGTGGAATTATCAGGGTTTATGGAGTGGAGTACTTGCGCAATGATGAATGATGAATGGGCTTACGACCAACTTCGTTTATAGGACATAGTATTTATAATTGAATCTGAAGTTGAATAGTAATGATTACTTCAAATGGAGGTAGAAACATCTATTTTATTTCATAATATAATGTTTCTTACCTTTATTATTTAATCTAATATTTTCATACCTTTGGAATTATAATTCTAATGCTTTTATTGAAATTTGTAGATTGTAATCAGATGCCTTCAATTGAAAGGTTGATCATTTTCTTATGCCAATATCTTCAATTGTCCCAATTGATCCATGTTAGTATCAATTGCAGGATTTTGTTGAAGCTGCAAATTGTCAACAATTTCATAGCTACTTATTTTAAAAAGAAAAAGAGGGTTACAAAGAAAATGGGATTAGAACAAGGTTTAAAAAGAAAATCTAGGATGCCAAGAGTACTTTCTTTTCATCCTAATTTTTCTGTATAAACATGCCAACAATGTTGGTTTTCTTGTTTATACCCTTTTATTATATTATATCTATATATATATATATATATATATATATATATATATATATATATATATATATATATATATTAGATTAGATAAAAGGCTTTGTGAGTCAAGTTGGAGAGGAAGGGAAATCCTTCCCAACCACCTTCAAATTAATATTGACTTGAGAATTTTTAACAAATTCTTCCCTTGTCAATTGTTTATGATAAACTCTCAATCGATGACCAGTGACAAGGAAGGTCACTTTTTCTTCATCAATGGTTCTAATCCTGACTACACCATTATCAAAGACAGTTTCAATCTCATAAGCCCCAAGCCAACGAGTTATAAATTTCCCTTGAAAATCTTTAAATTTTGAGTCAAAAAGTAATGCCCAATCTCCTAGATGAAATTTCATTTCTTTTATGAATTTGTCATGCCACATGGATCTTTGTTGTTGAGCTATGTTGGTTATTTGAATAACATTCTGTCTCATCTCATCTAGTTCATTCAGTTTCTCTATTCTTTATTTTTGTGCTTTATAAAAATCAAGACCCAATTTGACTGTTGTCTTGAAGGTCTTTACCTAAAACTCAATAGGAAATATGACTTGCTTCCCATAAACAAGTTCATAGGGAGTATGTCTTATGGCACTTTTCCATGTGGTACGGTATGCCCATAAATCTTATGGAATATTTTTTGCGTAGTCTCTTCTATGCGGATGTACAGTCTTGGTAAGAATTGCTTCAATTACTCTATTGGTGGATTCCACCTGTCCATTTTCCCGTGGATGATATGGGGTGGACTTTCGATGTTTGATTTTGTATTCCTCCATTATCTTCTATACCAACTTAGATGTAAATTGACTACCTTGATCAGTCATAATTTCCCTTAGGACACTAAAACAAGTAAAGATATCCTCAAAAAGAAATGAAACTGCAACATTTTCAGTAGCAGAAGAAAGTGCTTTAGCTTCTACCCATTTTGTAACATAATCAGTGAAAACAAGAATGTACCTTTTTTGTCTTTATGGTGGATAATTGGATCAACAAAACCTAGAGCCAATTTCTCAAAAGGTTTAATGAGTACCTAAGGTTGTAGAGTCATTTCATCTGAGGGAATAGGTTTCCCAATTCTTTGAAAACTATCACATCTCTTAACATATTCTTTGGCATCATTAAAAAGGGAAGGCTAATAATATCCTAAGGACTTTTTAAGCAATTATTTTATTAATGAAGTATCCTCCACATGGTGTTTCATGAAAAACCTTTAATATCTCTAGTACTTCATCTTCAAATGATCAAATCTGACCATGTTTTGTACAATTCTCCATTTATCCATGATTAAGATGAACTAACTTGAATTACCTTTCTTTTCTCTCGAGGAGACAAATATAGTGGTAACTTCCATGTAGCCAAAAGCAATATCTGCAAACCAAGGAGATTTAATAGATACTACAAAAATATATTCATAAGGAAAATCATATTCTACACGTACGTCATTATTATTATTTTGAATCCTAGATAGAAATTCAACAACTGTATGTTGTTTTCTAGGTCGATCCAAAATAGTAATATTGAATTCTTGTAACAACAATAACCATCTTGTAATTCTACCATTAGTGATTAGTTTATTCATTAAATACCTAATTGTAGAATGATCTATATGTACAAAGGTTTCATAACTAGTGATGTAACGTCTGAATTTATTAATGGTGTGGACAACAACTAAAAGCTCCTTCTTTGTTACAATATAATTTAACTCTGCAAGAGTCAAATTTTTACTGGTGTAGTAAATGGCATAAGGAGTTAAATCCTTATGTCCTAGTACAACTCCTAAAGTTGTATCTGAAGCATCAATCGAAATGTGAAAAAGGTAGTTTCTAATTTGGTCCTCTTAGAATGGGTGCTTCAGAAATATTTTCTTTCAATATTTCAAAAGCTTTTTGGCAATCAGAATTCCAAATGAATTCACAATATTTTGTGAGCAATTTGAAAAGTGGAGAAGCATTTTTTGTAAATTTTTCTATAATCTTCTATAGTAACCAGTAAAACCAAGAAAAATTCTAACATCTCTTTGAAAAATTGGAATTGATAATTTAGAAATAACTTCTACTTTAGATGTATCCAATCTAATTCCTTTTCTTGAAATATGATGTCCTAAAACAATTCCCTCTATCAACATCATAAAATGTTTTTCATGGCTTAATGAGAGATTTGCTTCCTTACATCTAATGAGAATTTTTCCCAAATTTTAAGAGATTCTTCAAAGAAATTTCCATAGATAGTAAAATCATCCATATAAAATTCCAGGAAATCATGAATTAGATCAGAGAAAATACCCAAAACTGCCCTTTGGAATGTTGCAAGTGCATTACATAACCCAAAAGGAAGTACTCGGTAGGCATAGGTTCCCCCTGGACATGTAAAAGTGGTTTTATCTTGATCTTCTGGAGCTACTTGGATATGGTTATATCCACTAAATCCATGCAAGAATGAGAAATATTTATTTCCTACCAATGTGTCTAAAACTTGATCTATGAAAGGAAGTGGAAAATGATCCTTTAAAGTGGCTTTATTCAATTCCCTATAGTCAGTGCATAATCGCCATTTTCCATTATTTTTAGGAACAATTACTAATGGAAAAACCCACTGACTATATGATATTGGATGAATGAAATTCACAGTCAATAATTTTTGTAGTTCCTCTTTAACAATTTCCCTTAAATTTGAATTCATTCTCCTCTGAGGTTGTCGAATTGGTTTGGCATTTTGTTTAATGTAAATATGATGTATACAAGTATTGGGATCAATTCCTTTCATGTCACTATATTCCCATGCATAAGCTGAGGAATTTTATTGTAAAATTTTTATTAAATCTCTTCTTTTGAAATTCGTCAAGATTATTATTGATATTCAAGGTTTTTTTCTAGAAAGATTTCTATTGAAGAATTGCCAAATTTTTCCATAGAATGTAAACATAATTGATGAGATGATAAATATTCAATATTATATTGTTCTTGAAAACTTTGATTAGATTCATAAGATGAGGAAGACTCATTATTTTCCATTAAATTCAAAATCTGATCTTCTTCATATATTTTTGAACAAAGATTGGTCATATATCAATATCATCATCTATCCATTCTTCACTTTATACCTCTATTGTTGTTTTTGTAGGAGGATATAATGTGAATTTCTTTGTTGAAATTCCATAAGAAATAAACATATCACCAATTCTACAACTTATAAAAGCATCAATTTTGATTAGCCATGGTATTCCTAGAATCAATGGATGTCCTCCTAAATTACTCTTGAGCGTTAGAATCATAAAATCAACAGGATACTCCCAAGAATCTATGGATACAAATATGTATTCTAATACACCATCAGGTTTAATAATAGATGTTTTTGCTAATTGCAACAATGTAGGTGTATATTGAAGATTAGGAAGTTTCAATTGATTCGTAGTTTTTTTACTCAGGATGTTTATAGTTGCTCCTAAATCAATCAATGTGTTTGGAATTTCGATACCATTGATATGTGTTTTCACAATGGAACTTCCTAGATCATGATATTTATGACTTGTTGTTTTTCCCAATATTTGAAATTTTTCCAACTAATTGAATTATTTTCTTTTTCTTCCTGGTCTTTTAGTACTCAATTCCCTGATTGTCTTTGCAAATATTGATATTTATTTGATAGTTTGTAACACATGATCTTTTATACAAACATTATTCAATTCATCTATCATATCATAATCAGGCAATAAAATCTAATTTTCTATCCCTTTATCAATTTTCAATCTCTTAGGAAAAGGTGGTGTTTGGATAGGTACTAAAGGTTGTTCTATGATGGGAGTTGAGTTTATTGGAATATCATCAAAATGTATAGGGGTGGTTTTTTTTTATATTTTTCTTCTTGATTAAGAGATTTCTCTTTTTCATAGAGATTCTCCCTATTAGATTCCTGAATAACAACTGATGGGGACTTATTTTCCAATACTCTACTAGATCTAAGTTGGACATTGTTTAAATCTAATGGAGTTATCATGTAGGTTTGGAAATTTTGTCCTTCCATATTGGAAATAGGTTGTGGATTTTTATTATTATTTGGATTTGGAAGTGGTTGAGAAGGCAATTGATTTGGTCTTTGAGGAAATGATAATGAGAGTTGTGGATTTGAATTCTGAGTTGGTTGAACATGTTGAGGAAAATATTGTGGTGGAAAAATAGGATAAGGTTGTCGATATTGAGGATATTGAGGATATTTTAGATAAGTATTTTTCCATTCTTTTGCCCAAGATTGAGGCCAAGACCACCAATGCATGGGTGCAGTCCAATTGTTTTGTGATGGTCGTACAAATGCTTGAGTGTTAAAACCCCGAGTCATATTTGGTTGTGAATTTTGCCACAATATATTAGCAATAAAACAAAGAAGATATACTTGATTTGGTATTACTTCCTCTTGATAAACAACTTTAAGAACTGGTATTGAAGGACATTCCTTTGTATCATGATTTTCTGCACATATAAAACATGTTTCTACACTTTTTAAGTCAAGAGGGAATTCTATCAAAGCATGTTTTTTTCTACATTTGGGACAAAAGATTGATAATGAAAATTTTTCAGATTTTTGCTTATTTTGAAATTTAAGGGTATCTATTTTTTCACTAAGACACCCAAAATGTTTGTTTTAAAGTTGTAAAGAAAATTGTGTAATTCAACCATACTTATTGTATCAGCTGCAGATTTATTAATCCTAGACATAAGAGGATCTCTTGGATTTTTCCTAGTTCTTGCCTTACCTCTTGAAATATGTATGTGTAACTCACAAATTTCTCCAAATGATAATTGAGAGATATCTCCCTCACCCATAAAATTGAGAAGATCAATCCACTCATCTATGATGGATTTTAATAAGATTTCAAAGTTTATTCATCTAATTCATGGATTCTAGCCCTTTTAACATTATAAGAAAATATTTCAATGAAATCTTCAATATTTTAATCTTATTTTTGTATTTTTTTAAAGAATTCATCCTTAAGATTATGGGGCATACAATAGTCCTTATATTTCTCTAAGAATGTAGTTTTCATTTCTTCCCATGTTCTTATAGAATTTACTCCTAAGGCCATGAACCATTTTAATTATGCATCCTTAAGAGTTGTTGGAAACAATTTCAAATTTTGAGTGTCAAGTAAGTAATCATAAGATCTACACAAGATTTCAAACTCAAAGAGAAATGTTTCAGGATCCTCACTTCTTAATCCATGAAAATTTGGAAGGATGGATGGTGAGATGTTTTTCATTGTAGTCGTTGTATCTTCATCGAGGATAGGAAATCCGAAGGGTTCTGGATCTCCTCTACCTCCTCCTCTCCCTCTTTCTCCACCTCTTACACCTTTTCCTCCTCCAATCCTAGGTTGTTCACCATTGATATTATGTACCTCTCCTTCCCCTTCTCCAACCATTGTAGATTCTTGAGAACTAATATAGGGTTCCAAAATTGGGTTTCTCCCTCTTCCTCCAACTCTTCCACCTCTTCCTTCTCCAATCCTAGGTTGTTCACTATTGATATTATGTACCTCTCCTTCCCCTTCTCCAACTGTTGGCTTGATGGCCCCTAACCCACGTTCAACATTAAGCAGCCAAGCAAATCCCTACACTATTGGCCCTTTCGGCATCAATCCGCAAAGTGCGGACTAAAGTCTCATCCAAAGAAGTATGTTGGGATGCAGGAACCAAGTTTCCACACCCTGAGATAGTCATGATGTTGATTTTACACCCTAACCCCTCTCTTTGTGCAAATCGATAAGCCTTTAACGCTTATCGGTGTACTTCTTCTTCCATCTTTCAGAACCACCATGAAGGTATCCGACTGTCCTTCGTGAAACCCTAGACGATGATTCAGGAACTTACATGCCTCTGTAACTAGGTTATTGTCTTGTTCCCAAAACTATCTTAAGTATTAGCCAACTTTACCATGCAATTAATATTACCCTCGCGTAAACATATATTATGACTTGCATTCATGTAATAGATGGAAACATATATTTTCACACATCAACTTAACATTATATCTTAAACCCAACATTCAACATAGCATAATCGCAACATTTATAACAAAAGTAAAATAGTGCTTACACAAATGGAAAGTACACAGTAAGTTCATAACACTTCTCTTTATTGATGATTCAGATTTCCAATATAGACTCTAACTGCCCTATGCACACAGCTGCAGGGGTCCGCGCACTCAGCTATAGACTTCTACACTAGGCCTCTGCGCACTCAGCCATAGAGTCTCTTCTTCCACTAAGACTCTCGCTCTTAGCTCTGAAAAACCTATTACATCAATGACTTATGACTACTGAACTGTCTTAGACTCTCTAAGACTCTCCTTTTTATACAATCCCATGGTCTGCGGACCAAAGGTGGATCTCCAAAACTGACACAACCTATATAGACTAAGGGTAGAAAACCCTTTTTGACTTTAGATATCTTCGCACTCTACAACCACAAAATGCGAAGTATTTACATTCTTTATACAAAATTCGGGCCTTCTGCCCCGAAACTTGGGTTTGTAACTCCAAAATTGACCCCTAGGGGACCTGTTCCCAATAGGCCCCCAACACAAACATGGTGACTCACCCTCAAGTGACTCACCTGGTGCGAAGATATTGTTGCGAAGACCGCCTAGCTCAACTTGGACAACTACTACCTCGGCGACGCGCTGCCTTTCCACCTGCGTCATCTCCTTGACCCACTGCTCTGTCGCTTGCCCTGTGCTATCAACCTATAGCTTCTAATGAGTCTCCTGCAGACTAGCCAACTTTCCTTCAATTGTGGTCATGATCACGTAGGCCTTGTCCAACCAAGGCTTCAAGTGAGCCTTCAACATGGCTTCCTTGTACTGAGCTACGTCTACCTGTTGTTTCAATTCCTTGGCCTCCTACAGCTTTGCAAGTCTCTGTGTGATAGCGACAATGCACGCTGCTACTTTAACCTCTTCATAGCGCTGTTGTAGTTCTCGCACTTCTGTCTCCAGCCTCTACACATTGGGGTCTTCTTGCAGGTTGGTGTGTACCTCAAGCGACTACTCAAAAAGTGTCGTGCATTCTGTTACTGCACTTTCTACTGCTACCATCACATCTATCAAGGCAGTCACTCACTTCTCTCGGACTTCTGGTGGAGTCAAAGGTTGGGCCTTCAACTGTAATTTTGCAATTTTGAGGTTCAGCTCCAGCTTGAGGTTCTGAGACAAAGTTGGTTGAAAACTGCCAAAGTTATGGATTTTTCAATTTTTTCTAAGAATTCTCCACTAAATCTAGAAAAACTTATGTTAACTCCACTAAATTTGGAGTTATCTTTTGATTTGTTGGCTCTGCCAAACTAATCTGTTGTTTAATTAATGGTTAAACAACTGTTAATTAGTGCTAATCCTGCTTAGCACATTAATCTAGCGATTAGCATTAGTGTTGGTCATATGTTGGCAGTTAGCATCACCTGGCAGTTACGTAACCTCTAGAGGTTAACATAAAATGCTAGCCGCCGGTTTGCAACTTGGTCACATGGGAGGTTAATGCTAGCAGTTAGCTCCCAAACTCCAAAGTTGAACACTTTAAATAGAAAGTGTGCCCTCCATATGTTAAGAAACATAGTGTGGTATAACAATAGTGTGTTGGGTTTGTGCAAGCAAGGTCATGGGTTTGACTCCCCAGCCTGCCGTATAAACTTTTAATCAACCTTTGAGAGTGCACATGTCGGTCTCCAAGCTTGCCACATGTCACCCTCTCATTGGTCCACCCAAATATTTCATAAACCAATCACATGCTGACAAATGTCAAAATTCTATTAAGCCACCTATGGGAATATTCTAGGTATATTCTAAGGAATATTCCCTGGAGTATTCATTTTGGCGACTAGGTTGTATGAATGCCTAGTCAACATCCTACTCACCAAATTTTTCATGTTTGACCAAACAAAAAATAGGCTCTAACTTTCTCATACCGACTTCGTTTTGAGTGAAAAGAGTTGTGTTGGGATTGTAGTGTCGAGATGGACGTTGTCATTTAGGTTTTGATTGATTCTGAGCACTTTAATTTTTGAGCAAAGTTTTGCCCCTAATCTAGATTCTGATCATACAATGAGGCTCAAGGGTCTATTTATTATTGGAAAACATGAGAAAACCTTAAAAAACCAAAATACTAACCTCAGGAGATGTAATACCAAGAGTTTGTGGGCCCCGTAGGGGTTAGTTAGGCAACCAACTTCTCGGCGTTGTAACTTGGTCATATTATCTCTATTTGGCACGTACAATACCTTGTTGGAAAGGTCTTGTCGAGTACTACAAGTTCTTTTGCAAGCCGTGGCCTTGTCACAGGCTTACCATGGACCCCAAAAAACATCGTTTAAGGGGTCAAAATTGCTCCAGACGTTCAAGACCCAAAAAAACTGCTAAAAATAGTAAATGTTGAAATAAACAAGGAAATAGATGAAACTGACTAGGGGGTCTAAGTGGAATAGGCGGGTGGCCACCAATATCCACCTAGATCAAATCATTCCATATTACACTTTCTACCCTGAACTAATTGATAATTGCGTTCAAGACCCACGGTCAAAGGCCGAGTAGAGTAAAAAAAATATGAGTTTGTTTCACACTTTCATTGCAAATTTGATTAAAAAATAGGTGCAATAATCACTACCGCAACAAAATTGAAACCCAAAAGCTTAGTTAAGGTTTCAAATCAAATGAAATCATCTTTTTTGATACCTTCAAGAAGTTTGCATGCCAAAGATAATGTACAGGGATGTGGAGTCTTACAATATCCTTTTAGACTGTAAGTTGAAAGGAAAACTCACCGATTTTATATTTGAAGACTAAGTATTTTGGTCCACCGATCCCAATTCTGACGTACAATTACAAATTCCAAAATATATAAAACCTCAAAATTCAAAAAAATCAAACAATTACGAACTTCAAGGCATAGGTCTTGATTAAATAATGCATCAACTATGGTGAAATTTTCCGAAGTTGGTTAAAACCATACCTTTCTCTCGACAAATGAAAGAAAATTCATCTCAAAATCACTGTATCATACTTCTAGTTCTGCAAATTAGTGTAATTTTCCTTCTCCACACAGAATAAGTGCTTAGGCCAACAAAATGGTTAGGGATGGATTATTCATCGTGGAGCGAGCTCGATTGCCTCTCTATTCACCTTTGTTATATGTTTCTCTAGGGGTCTAGGTCGTTCTCCAATCTTGGTGATCATACAATATTCCTTAGGAAAAGTAACCTTATGTGAAGTAATAGTTCAATAAATCATGAGAATAGAGAATAATAAAATGAATACAGTTCCCATCATTACCACTACTACATTATTGACAACCTCACAACACAATGATCAAATTTCGTGTACAACCACGGACATATTATCTAGTTATAAATATGCTTGAAACTTGTGGCTCCGGTCTGTTGCCACTGAATCGACATTAGTCATCATGCCAATATCTACTTGATTAGGAGGGTCGTCTCATCTACACATGGTTTGCTTATATTCCTCTGTGAAAAATCTATTGAATATGTGGTCTATAGTGCCAAATACGAGGAAAATCAACACAACTTGGGCATATAAATAGATATATATTGATTTGTACCTTGTGAGTTCAAGTTTGCAATCACCTTCACTTGCTTCAATGGATTTCATGTGTTCTCCTTTGACTATGGCTAAGATTTGTTTATTTTACTTCACTAGTAGACCCACGATCAACGTTTTGCAAACAATCTTCTGTCGTTTCCATGGCGATTAGCTCATCTACACATGATGACTGGTGGTTTCGATTATCATCTAAAAAAAATAGAATGTTTACACCATTTTTCTTCATTTCTTTGTCCCACATTAGCCAGTTATCATGCTCTTCAAGAGTTAATGCAAAATTTTCCCAATATTATCGTCTAACTGCTCTCATATGTGGGACCCTTTGTCACTGCCAAAAAATTAGGTAGCCATTGTCCACAATGTTTTGGAGGGCCAAAAAACCAATGGATTAATTCAATCCATAAGGAAAATGAACTACCTGCTCTAATACCATTGTAATACAACAAAATTGGAAACCAAACTCAAATATTTTAATGAATTGATCTCAAAGAATGATGCACACAATTTACATATAAATACATAAAGAAATTGTTGATCCAGTTTCCAGGTCTTCTAGGGCTGTAAACCATAACACAAACTTAATCCAGAAGATTAGATATCTAACAATGAGAAGGCTTCTTAAAGTTTCACCCTTGATTGACTGCTAAATAAGGTATCTAATTTGATGAATCATTGATGGAATTGTTTGTAACTATGTGATGAGCACTAGTATTGCAACAATAATGTTGCAACTCCTGGGGCTTCCTTCTTTACTTTTATCAACCCGGTAGTTCATAACAATCTTGGAAGCGATGGTGTTGTATGCACAAGTACTAGCTCTTACTACAGGTTGTCACTTGGTCAACTGGCACAAGTTTGCCAGGAGCTTAAGCCAACTTCTATGAATTCTCAGAAGAATCTTTTAACTATGATGAAAGAGAGCTAACTCTACAGAGGCTATTCTATTTGCAGAAAGAGAAGGAAAACTGAAATGTAACGCAAACCCTAACAAACCCTAGCAAACCCTAATTTACTGATTAACCCTACTTTTGGAGGAAAAAAGATGGAAACTGATGAAATGAGTGCCATCGACTACTGAAAAGGTAAATTGCATTTATTCAAGCTGCATCTAAAAAGAAATTATAAGAAAACATCTTTTTGTGCTTTTGAGTGTTTTTATGTGAAATTATTATGCTTGTGCAGAGGTTTGGTGGTGAAGGAAGATGGATTTGGCTTTTGCAGAGGTGGAGGAAGGTGTGGAGAGGTCTTAAGAAGCCCTTAGTACCCTTTTGAAGACTTTCATAGTGATTGGACCAACTATGCTATGAAAACATAATTTTTTCTAGCTTGACCTAATTTCTAACCTACAAACAGAAAATCCTAAACAATAACCTTTGAACTAAAAAGTGTGCAGAGAGATCTATTGTAAAATAACAGGAAATGATCCATGCAACTGAATCTGAACCAATATATCAATCTTTCCAAACCAAGTTATCACACTAGCAGTTGCATGGAAGAGCAAAAACTGTGTTTTTGGTGGCAGCAGTAGTGCCTTGACCTCAAATCATAGTCCCAAGAAGGGAGAAAGGAGATCAGGGCTTTTTGTTGGCATTTTTGAATCTTATTCTATCACTGTAATAACCTACTTGAGCAACTAAAACACAAAAAAAACTATGGAAACCATCAAAAGAAACCTAATCTAATGAAGTAAAATGAATCTATGTAACAGAAATTAACTCATGAATTGAAGCAAAAACATATAAGTACAAAGTAGGAGGTGCTGGGAAGCTTGGGTTGGGCCCTAACACAAGAGCTTCAGCCCTTTGAAAGAGATCAATGCTAGCTCAAAAACTGTTTCATATTCATTGTCAAAAATAGTAGTCACATTACATAAACTATTCTAAAAAAGGAACTCGAAAATGAGCTAAACACAATGCTGCAAAAAAGTGCGAAAATATACTAATGACTGGCTAACCTACTGAGGCTCTAAGCCCCCTTATTTATACAAATGTAGTCCTCCAATAGTCCTCCTAAAATCAAGGAACTCGGCTTCCTAGAACTGGAGATAAACAACAATCCTTCTTTACTTGCTCGGTTGCCCCTTGGAATGTGGACCTTTGTGCTTCAAGTTGCTAATGGAGGATTCAAGGAGAGGGGTCATGAATGAAAGAGACACCCCCCTACTTTCCTCGAGTTTTGGCTGCCATTTTCTCATAAATCCCTTGACTTTGTCCAAAATTGACCAAAAAACTGCATAAAGCACACAATAGACTACATGGCAAAATGACTAACCCAATTCATTCTATTAGCATAAATATATTCAAAAACATGCAATAAAATAATGAGAATGGTGGATTAAATCAAAATAAGAGGCAAAATGAGCCCATATAATTACCCATTTCTAAGTCTCATCATCACCCCCCTACTATATGGGTTGCTCATCATCTAAGCAACTAGTCTAACTCTTCATCATTGATGGCTCTAATAGATTCCCTGACATCCCATGCCTCTGATGTGATATTTCCTCTTTATCATGGAAACCTGCCCTCCTATCCACTTCTTCCCACTATTTCTACTCTTCCTCCTCTTTTATTCCTTCCAGCAGTCCTAGCAGTAGTGGAGGACTGAATTTAAGGCCAATCCAATTGACCTTCAAACTTTGCATTGAGTGCTTATACAGGGGCACTATCCTCATGGCTTCGCTCATCCTATTTGGGGAGTTATACTCCCTGATCCGCAGGCTATGTGGAAATGTATTCCACCTTCTCATGCAGGCATGAATGCATTCATCTCCAAACAATCTCTTCATGTCCTCGAAATGAGCAATAGCCTGGGCTTGCTTGTCAACATAGTTAGGGACAACTTGAGGATTAGCTGCAAGGTGTTGGTGGGCATAGACGAGAGCCATGGGATCTGCTGGTTCTGCTCTAATTATCAGGGGCTCATTCAATTCTTTTGCCAACATTTTCTGGATTTCCACTGCCCTTTTCTCTTCATGGCTCATCTAAGATGCCATGGCCATCAGCTGCAAGTCTCCCAACATAGACTTTGGATCCCATAAGTTCATGTCAGTAAGTTCCATGTTGTACAAGTAAAACTCTGCTAGTTTTTCTTTGTCCTCAGTTGAACCATGATCACATTGATGCATGGATTGGCCATAATCTTGAAAAGGCATTGTGCCCCTCTGGGCCAGTGTCTTAATTTGAAATTGGAGCCACTGATCCTTCAAGTACACTACATATGATTTGGTTGGCTGCCTGCACTGTAATTCTTCCATAGCCCAGCTGTCCATGCAGGCTAACTGGGCTTCCTTTTCCTGTAGCTTCCTTCTCAAGATCGACACCTCATTTTCTGCCTAGGAGTCCCTGTCCTGTTGCTCTCTTATTACTGTTTCACTATCTACCCAGGGTTCCTCTTCCTATTGCTATCTTTTTAAAATTGACAGCTCATTTCCTCCTTGAGGTTCCCTCTCTTGCAGCTGCTTCTTCAACATTTCATTTTCTTCCTCCAATTGAGCTCTTATGATGCTTTCTATATGCCTGACCATGCTCAATTCTTTACCCATTTCTCTCAACTTGTTTTCCATGTTCCCAATGTCTTCTACCCCTTTTGATTTTGCAATCTACATCCATGTATGGGTCCTGACTCTTTCCTTTTACAGCTCGAAGAAAAGAGGGACTGCAAACTTTTGTGGGATGATCTTCTCACCTTCTAGAAGTTTGTAGTAGGAGCCTAAGTTAGGCTGAGGTCCAGGCTCTAGTATCTATTTTTCCTTGTCTTCCTCCTTGGTATGTTCTTCTGTATTCTTTTCAAGTTTTTTAGTTTCTTTAAGATTTGCCAATGTCTCCTGTAGAGAGGTCTTCACCTCTTGTAGGATTGTTTTGGAGTCCAATATTTGATCCTTTCTATCCAAGTAGAGGTCTTAGGACTTCCTCTCTCATAAGTGATGGGGATTTTGGAGGGAGATTCCTCCTTTATTGTAGTAGGGAAATCCTCAATGATGATGGGCTCTTTTGAAGGTGGTTGAGGCTTCCCCATCTTGATTCTGGTTCTCTTTTGATCTTTGAAGTACATAGATGGTTGTCTCTTCCTTTTTCCTTTGGGCTTGGCTGGATTACTAAGTGCAACAAGAACAGTTGTTGCTTCTCTTGCTAGTGTCTCAGGAGACACTTCTTCTTGCTATATTTCTTCTTCTTCATCTATTGTTTTACTTGTTTCTGCTAGTTTTATGTCTGCTATCTCTAACTTTGTTTTCTCCTCTACTGGTTTAGTTTCTCCCTTTCCTATGGAAGCTTTTTTTTGAGCTATCTTATGCTTCTTCTTTTCAGTTCTTGGCCTCTTCTTTTTCTCTACTGTGATTTTCCCTTTTTCTGCTTTTGATGTTGTCTTCTTCTCTGCTTTAGGCTCATCTGTGGTGGTGTCATGTTTCTTCTCTCCTCTCTGTTTTTCTTCTTTTTCTTTGTGGGGTTCTTCTTCTTCCAATTGAATGTTCTGTTCTTCTTCATGGATTTCCTTCTCAAATTCCTCTTTCTATTCCTCCTCTTCACTTCCAGATGGACTAAGGTCATCAGTGAGAGTTTTGATATCATCCTCTTTAGTCATGTTCCTGAAAATCTCCCAGGCTATGGGGATTGTGTAAGTGTGGAGGGCATCCTCCACCAGCAATTTAATTAGCCCAGGGTGGGCCAATTCATCTGGAACCCCTGCCTTTAGTTTGGTTCTAGACTCTATCAAGGATTGGAGGAGAAAATATGGAAGACTGAGTTTTCTAGATGCGGTCAAGTCCACGCCATATCTTAGTTCATGTAACAGCCTAAAATGATACCCATAGACTATGATGTATCTTCCTTCACAGGAGATATATTTCATGATCTGATAACTAACTTCACCCCATGTATAAGGTATAATTGTCCTCATGATGCCATTCTTACCCTCCACAAGATGTTCATTGGGCTGGAAAAAGGTCTTCTTAGCTTCTTGGCCTAGTGGTTTTTCTTCTTTGCATGAGGGGAGTCCAAGTGGGAGACTTGTAATCCTGCTGATGAGCTCCAATGTAATTTATATGGTTAGACCCCTGAAACTAACTGTGGCATGGGCTTTTGAGTGAGGTTTTAAAGACAATAAAAATTCCTCTGTGACTTCCTCATCATACCTATGAAATTTTTCAAAGAAAGGCATCCAATTTGCCCTGGTAAAGAGGGCTACCACTTCTGGGTGTTCATGCAGTTTAGTGGAATTCAGAGGCTCCTTCCTCATAAAAACCCCCTGTCATGATGTTCAAAGACTGCTGGAATGTTTCAGGTGAGGAGGAAGGCAACAAATTTCAAACCCAAAAACAGAGGAACACCTGAGGTTTTCTTTTCTAGAACTAGAGAGAGAGTTTTTCGTGTTCCTTCTTTTTAATAAAAATAGATTGCAACTTTCCTTCCCTTCAAACTTTTTTCTCAAACTTAATTTACTTCTCGGCTTGTTTGAGGGAATGAATATCTTAAAAAAACAGAGAGTATACAAGACAATGTTTTTTTCCTTTCAAAAAATAAGCAGACTACCCAATGCAAATTCACTATTTTATAGGCTTAGTTTTCTATGGTTGAATCATTTCTTTACACAAGAGAATACCACGGAGGTGAAAGAGACATAATTTTAGTGCAGAGAGTAAATGGAGAAACTAAATATATTTCTAAAAAAACATAGGCATACTTCTGTTCTCACTTTTCCTTTCTTTTCAATTCAACACTTCGCTTCAAATCCCACCACCTTTTGTAGATATATGAAATGTAGAGTGGGTTTTATTGAGCCTACCTTTTCAAGCTCGAATTTGGCATAAAATCTTGAATATCCCTCTGCGAGACTGCTCACTGACCCTCCTATAGAAGGGATCCTGTAGGACTGTGTTTTCGCTCCTATAGAGTGCGATAATGCTCCTGTAGAGCCCGATAAGTAGAAGGGTTTCGAAACTGACAGAGAGAGACTGTTTCGAGGCTTTAGAGGTGGTAGGTAGGTTGCTACAGCCAAGAACTCATTGATGCAAATGAAAACAAAGGTGGTGGAGGCGGTTGTGAGGTGGCAAGATGGGTACGTTACCCTCATCTAGACCGTTGGTCCCTACTTCAGTACCATTATGACACTTCATGCTACCTACCCGCAATCACTTCCATCATTCCTATTATACACCACCACCCCTCCCTGTTTTGAGTTTTTCTTCCCGAGTTGGCTGAACACACGTGCTGATTGCAGCCACTAAGCACTATTTAAACTGGACGAGGCGCTATTTGAACTGGACGAGGGTGGCCAGTTCACTGGCCACCGATCTTATTTAATCGCAACCATCTCACTTGTCTATGTAGTTTCTAAATTATACTCATGCAATAGAGGAACGAGTTTAGTCACTTACTTGTTAGTCGCTACAGTGTTGTTGCATGCTCATATTTTGGCGTTCTGTTCATGGATTGCTGCTGCTGTCACTCGTGGCTTTGAATTGGTGGCTAGTGATATTTAATTAGGACTAGTTCCTTGCGTGTTTTATCATCTGCAGCTGCACTAACCCTACCTCTAGAGCTCTATTTTTAAGGGGATCACCTGTTACAGTAATCCTGTAGGATTTCCTATAACTGCTTCTCCCTCTAAAAATTCTGGCTAAGGCTTGAGCAGGGATTGGAGAGATAACTAAGGAAGGTTCTGAAGGAAAAGGAAAAGTAGCTGGCATGCACTAGGTAAGCGTTAAGTTCAGGGTGCTGCTCATTTATTCTTCATTTTTTTATTTTTTTTAAACACAAAAGAAACAAGATTCTGTATTTTCTGTGTAGGGAGGAAATAAGTGAGTGGAAATGTAGTGGTGCAAGGAAGGAATGGAATTAGGAGGATGAATAGTGGTAGGGGGGTCCACAGGTCTTCTAAACAAGTTTTTAGCCTTTTGATCCTTTTTTGGACTTGATTTCGAACTCTCTGTGTTTTCTACAGGAGCCTCCTGTAGAATGCACATAGCCTCCTATAGGATGCATAATTTCCAGAACAAGTGAGACCAGGGACTAGGAAAAGATAATGGTGATGGAGAAATGATCTATCAGAGGTGTATTCGGCTTGGCCATGTCCCTTTTTCTTCTGTGGCCCTCCTGCAATCTACAAAACATTAAAAGAAAAGTTAAATTTCTGTTTCTGTTTTTCCTTTTTTCCCTCTGTTTTTTCTTTTCTCTCTCTCTCTCTCTCTCGCTCTCTCTCTCTCTCTCTCTCTCTCTTTTATGAGATAGTTGGGGCACCTCCAGGAGGTTTGCACCCTCACTACCTGCCCTGGGCACCTCCAAGGGGAGGTTTTCACCCAGGGATCTTTTATTCTCTTTTTTTTTTTTTTTTTTTTTTTTCTTTTTTTTTTTTTTTTTTTTTTTTAGGGTATGGGTGGAGTGGACGCAGAGACTTGCTCCACTACCAACACTATTTTACTTATATTCTCAATGAATTCTTTCTTGGACAGGGGCTTCCTGTAGATTTTCAACCTATGCCCACTGACAAGCATGGGGATGGCTTCCTCATTGATGGTCTAGATCAGAACTGAACCATTTTCATTGCACCTTTCTACTATGTATGATCCCAACCATCTTGTCCTCAGTTTGTCCTTGAAATATTTATACCTTGAATCATACGATAGTGCCCAATCTCCTTCCTAGAATTGTTTCTCTTTGAAGTGTCTGTCATGCCATATTTTCCTTTGAAGCTGGACTACCTCTGAGTGGAGAAGGGCATGCAATCTCTATTCATCCAATCCATTTAGCTAAAGTAACCTTTCCTTTTGTGCATGGCTGAAATCTAGGTCTAGCTGAGCTACCATCCTTAGTGTGTTATATTCAAATTCTATTGACAGCAAAGCCTTCTTCCCATAGACCAGCTCATAGGGTGTGAACCCTGTGGTGGTTTTCCAGGTGGTGTCATAGGCCTAGGTGGCCTCAACCAATCGATTTGCCCAATATTTTCTACTTCTGCTCACTACCTTGGTCAAAATTCCTTCCAAAGCTCTGTTAGTGACTTCCACCTGTCCATTTTCTTGCGGATGATAAGGGTGGAAGTTCTGTGCTTAATTTTTTGATGTGTGAGTAAGTCTTCAATTAGATTAGAGGAAAACTGACTCCCTTGATCTGTGACTAATTCTCTTGGATATCCAAAATTGTAGAATATATTCTCTCTCAAAACCTCAGCTACTTTTTCTTCTGTTGCTAACTTGATTTCCATTGTTTCTGCCCATCTTTTCAGATAATCAGTGCACACGATGATGTAAGATTTCTGCTTTGAAGGAGGGTTGATAGGACCCACAAAGTCCATGCCCCACTTCTCAAATGGCTTGAAAGTCACTTGAGGTTGCAGGGACATCTCATCCCTTGGAGTAGGTTCCCCATCCTTTAACATCGGTTGCATTGGTTGATATATCTCCTTACATCTTGATGAAGAGTGGGGCAATAGTAACCTGCTTGCAATATTTTCAAGGCAGTCCTCTTTGCTACAAAATGGCGCCCACAGGGCCCATCATGATAGGTTAGGAGAATGTCAAAAACTTCCTCCTCCCTGACACATCTCCTCAAAACCTGATCCGGGCCAAGTTTGAAGAGATTGCCCCCAATCCAGGTGAAAGGGGCACTTTTTCTCACGATCTTGCTCTTCTCTTTTGAGGACAGGTGTGGCGGGAACTGTGCTGAAACCAAGTAATTTGCTATATCAAAAAACCATGGAAAGAGTACTGAGATAGCAAATAGGTGTTCATCTAGCATTTGATCATCCACCATTCCTTCTTCACCTGCAGGTAGATATATTCTAAACAAAAAATCAACAACAACATTTTCCTTACCCGGCTTATCAATAATGGTTAAATCAAATTGCTACAATAAAAGCAACCATCTAATAATATGAGCATTTACATCTGGTTTGTTCATTAAATACCTAATTGTAGCATGATCAGTGTGTATGAATGTTTGATAGCCGGTGATGTAGTGTCTGAACTTATTTAGGGAATGGACTACAGCTAGGATCTCCTTTTCGATTACAGTGTAGTTTAATTTTGCCTTTGACAAGTTTTTACTTACAAAATATATGGCATAAGGAAACTTCTCCTCAACTTGCCCTAAGGCTGCTCCTATCACTTTGTTTGAGGCATCTGTATGAATGTGGAAAGGTAGGGCCCAGTTTGGACCTCTCAAAATTGGGGTAGTCACCAGTTTACTTTTCAAGGTATCCAGAGCCTCTTGACAGTTGTGAGTCCATATGAACTCAGCATCTTTTCCCAAAAGACCAAACAATGGAGAGGCTACTTACTAAAATCCTTAATGAATCTTCTATAATTCCCTGCTAAACCTAGGAAACTCCAAACATCTCTTACCTTTTGAGGAGGTGGGACCCTTTGGATGATGGCAATTTTGTTGGGGTCCACTTGTAATCCTTGCTGAGAAGTTGCATGACCTATCACGGTCCCTTCAGTCATTAGGAATTCACATTTTTCAGGACTAAGGGACAGGTTCATTTGAATACACTTGTCCAAAACTTTTCCTAGGTTAGACAAAGCTTCCCAGAAGTTAGAACAATAAGGAGTAAAGTCGGCATCATGAACTAGTTGAACAAATATACTCAATACTGCTCTCTAGAATGTGGCAGGAGAATTGCATAATCCGAAAGGAAGGACCCGATATGAAAAGGTACCCCAAGGACAAGTCAAAGTGGTCTTATCTTGGTCTTCAGGGCTGATTTGGATCTGGTTGTACCCGCTAGACCCATCTAGGAAGGAGAAGAACTTCTTCCTTGCCATGCCATCTAACACTTGATCTATGAAAGGCAAAGGAAAATGGTCTTTCTTGGTGGCCTTGTTTAGTTCCTGATAATTGACACAGATTCTCCACTTCCCATTTTTATTTGGCACTAGCACCAAAGGAGAGACCCATTCACTGTCAGAGATAGGGTAGATGAATCCTACATCCAACAAATTTTGCAGTTCTTCTTTGACAGTGTCCTTAAGGGCTGGATTCACCCTCCTTTGAGGCTGCCTGACTAGTTTGCAATCTTCCTTAATGTAAATGTGATGAGTACAGACTGAAGGGTGGACTCCCTTCATCTCCTTATAGCTCCAAGCAAAAGCATCCAAGTGGTTTCTTAATAAGCTACACAGTTCTTTCTCCTAAGAGGTGGATAAGGATGAGTTGATCTTCAAGGTTCTTTCTAGGCTGAATTCTACATTCTAAACTCAAAGAGAGGTCAAGTCAGCCACATAGAGATCAACTACAGGATTGGCTTGGATTTCTTCCACCATCTCTTCTAATGGAAACACACTGGGGGGTGGATTCTAAATCAAGTTTTCAATAAGATCATCCTCGGTTTGTGGCCCCTCCACCATGGTAGCTTCTATTGCACACAGTGGTGTGGAATATACTTCATCCTCATCTTCCTCCTCTAACCAGAGAGGTAAATCATGGTCTAACAAAGGTTGGGTAGGAGGATATAGGACTAGCTGCTTGGACATATGCCCATTCTTGATTGTCATGTTCCCAACTCGACAGCTGATGTAGGCTTCTGCAGTAGCCAACCAGGGTCTTCCCAGGATGGAAGGATATCCAATGAGCTTTACCTTTGCTTGTGCTATAGACATATTTGGGCACTGCAACCCCAATCACATATGTCCATCAACCAAGGGCTTCTAAACCCATAAAAGTGTTGTTTCATACCCTAAAGGAACAAGGTCAACTGATTACATCATTTCCTAGAAGTTCTCCCTAAAAAACTGCTCAGAACTGGTCAAAACTGGAGCATACAGACTGCTCCATGCTGAGGATGCGATGCATCTCACCTGTTACACATAGAGGGTGTGATGCATACTAAAAAGCCCTTCTGTAGGGTGTGATGAGCGAGAGTAGACAAATGGCAGAGGCAATTTTCTAGGTGGAAACCCAGAGAATCTTCTAGAAACTGCTCATTTAACACTTGCCTCTTTGAATTTGCCTAGGGATGAGTAAGAGATCATGAAATCTCTAAGTGGAACCAATAACTATCAAAGAAATGACACTAATCAAGATCCCAGGAGCTGACTCACCCCCCTGCAAATATCTATATATGGATACCTCATCCTAGAGATCCAAAGGTTGGAATTTTGTATTTTTTAAGGAAGTGTTGTTGGTTTCTCTGTGAAACATTGTATTTTTTGGTGATCTAGCTTTTCATGAGGTGAAGAGGGATTTCATGCTGGGAGGATGGTGCTAGATCAGATAGCTTGGTTGTAATCCTCTCTTCTACTACTTCTATCAATAAAGCTATTTGAGTTTTCCTCCATATACTTGTATATCTCTGAGTCTTGTATTTGTGTGTGCATTTGTATGGTTAATGTACATCTGATCCTATATTGTTTATGGTTATAGATCTCTATGCTTGATGGTATTTTGCTGCTTTGACTCTACAGGTGTTCTTTGAAGTGGGATAAGTGAGGAAGGAGTGACGAAAGCTCTATCAAGGGAGAGAGGAAACAAGCAAGGAGCCAAGCGAAAGACTGAGGTTGGTACTCTTTGCTTCTCTCTCATCTATCTCTCATAAAGGAAAACACAAGTGACTTTAAATTGTTTGTTTCTAAGATAGCTACTCGTCTTAGTGGGACTAGCAACTCTGAATGGACACTAGTTTTCCCGATAAGAAAATGGCAACTTTGTTGGGGAATGAATAGTTAGGTTTTTTGTTACTGTTGTTTGCTTTATAAACTACAGACGAAGCCTGAAGTTAAGCCAGCTAGCCTTTGAACTGCTTTTTCTATGCAACTGCAAAGTAGATCAATGGTGCTTCATTCAATCTTTGGGTTGGTTTATGAATTGAACATCTGACTTGCAAACATCCTAAGTTACCTGGGGGTAGCTCAATAACCTTAATAGATCAGCCCCTATACTTTGTGTTTACTACCTATCATAAGCTCAGCCTAAATCCCTTAACTTAGTTGCAAACTGTGAGTGAAAACCAAGCTCAGTCTCTTCCCTGGACCATCGTACTTTCTCTCATTGGCAGTCTAGATGCATCACACCTCCTATGTGATATAGGTGAGATGCATCCCTATTTCCCTGTGTTATAGGTGCAATGATTGAATGAGACTATTTCTGCCTCCAAAACTTGGTTTTCTCTTCATTGTTTTCAGCTCTATTCAGTAGCTTTGCTGTCTATGATCAGTATATCATTGAAACCTTCTTCCTTTACATTATTCAGCCTCCATTGATAAGGAATTTTGAATTTTTTGAATGTATTTTTCATCATTTACAGTCCTCCTTTGCAAAAAGTAGCTTAATAAAACTATCGTCTTTTGATTTGAAAGTGTCGCAACTGTCGTTTTCAATCAAGAAAAAGAGTGTTGTAAAGTCTTCCTCTTTTATATAGTCAATTACACTTTTGCTATTGTATTTGATTTGAATCATCAATTCTTTGAAGTGTCGAAAGCAATTTTCGAGTCGAAATTGAAAGTGTTGTCATAGTCTTCTTTTCGTTTTTGAAAAGAAATTGCTAAAGTGTTGCTTTGAAGAAAAATAACTCAAATCTGTACTTAGTTTTCTTTTTGTCATTCACACATTAAGGAAACTGAAAAACAAATACATGCATGTGCATTTGCATTTATACTGTATGCAAATTTTTTTTTAGGAAAAGTGCATCTTAGAGTGTGCTCTCTGCTTTATGTTGAAAGAATTTTACTTCTGTTTCCTTAGTAGCTAGGATTTTCATTGCTAAAAGAAAGTTAACGACTATTTATCATCTTAGATTGCATATTTAGGAATTTTATATCTATATCACGTGGTGAACCTTAAAGGCAAACTTCTTGAGAAAGATCAACTGTAAAATAAACCTTAATGAACATAAAAACGCTTTGGAACCTAACGCACAAAATCTAGAAGTCTAGGCTAGAGACGTATTCCGACGTCGTAAAGCCTAGTAACTATTGTTTTCATCATAGGTTGGGTGATTCCTCGTCTTTGATACGAAAAGTGCCAGTACGGACTTGTGCTCCCATGTACTGTCGAGTATATCTTGGGAGACCACAATAGGCTATATCATTTATCCTTAGGAAGTCGTGTTTGCTGCCCTATTGATTTCAATGCACTAAACATAGCATTCGGGAAGATTGACTGCCGTACGTAAAAAAGTATTTTTCAGTTTCGTGATTGGTTTGGTAATCCCTCTGTCTAGATTTCCAGAGTAGTCACTTTCATTCATTTTCAGACTGCTTAAAATAAAAGGTCCATCTGAGCACTTGTCACTTCAGGCTCATTAAAAATCGAAGGCGACTAGAGTCATATTTATCTTTTTCTCGACTCTTTAAAATTGAAAAAGCAAGTTGTGTAAAAGCGTCATAAAATTTATTTTAATCGGAATAAAATCACTATTCCCTCCTTGGTCTTAGGTTGAGAAAATGGAGTCCACCAATCAAGGATTTCCCCTTGGGGGTAATCCTAGTCCTTTCTCTTCTTGGGGAGATGTTGGTGCTCCACATATGGCTACATTGTCCCTTCCAAGACTCACAATTGGCTTGCCAGTATGGCTATTCTCGACCTCTATCATTCAAAACACCATAATTCCTTAGCAATCAAATCGGCAACCAGATGATAGTGGATTTGTTCCCCCACCTTCTAATTCGTTTGTTTCTCCCTCTCTTTCTTCCTCTTCGCTTGGTGAAACTAGTAACACTAAAAACCAAGTAACTAAGAAGAAGAAGAAAGGGAAGGAGAAGAAGAAGAAGAAGAAGTCAATGATGAAAAGGGGTAACCATACATCGTCTGGAAAAACTCCATACACTGCACCATCCAAACCTAAATCTCCATGTTTCATTTGCAAAGGAGACCACTATCATCAAGATTGTCCTTTCATCTCGTGAATCCTAAGGGATTGGTCTCCCCGTTTACACAATCCGGTGTCTTCAACCTCTGAAGATCATGTTGAGAGTACACCATCAACTAGTGAAAATGAAGTTAATGGATAGAAAGGAAGATATAAATTTCCTTGTAGGCTGTGTGAAGGCGATCATGCCCTCCACCATTGTCCCTTCTTGGACAAAGCTAAAAGAGTCTTGGATAATCGTCCTACTTCACCGTAGCGACTTCCTCCTGGATACAAGAAGCTCTTGCCTAGTCTGTCACTAGTTGAAAATCTGACTGATACACCTCTGTTGTCTGTCAAAGCATCTATCATTGAAGATAAACCCTTTGAGTCCACACCAGACCAAATTCAATAGGTCAAGATGGCAGTCGACCCAATCTTGTCTTTAGAAGGTCCATCTTCAGATGATACAGTCTCTAAAGAGAATGAGAACGACACAATTCAAATTCTTTTTGTTAACAAGAGTCAGATGAACATGGGGGCAATCTACCTGTTCCTTTCCCGAAGGAAGGAAGTTCATCAGAGATTCATCCGGCCATTTATTCAGTCCCTCCTCCAAGAAATCTAGTCGTTTCCTTCGATTAGAATCTACTAGTGAGATCCCACCTTCCATCTAATGTAACATTTCGGATCATAGTACAAGCTTACAGAGTTGTCATGGCTGGCACTATCATAGATGAAGGGGCTTCCATGAGTATCATTTCCTCAACTGCTTGGAAAGTGCTTGGTTCGCCATCGCTTCTACCTGAGATTCGAAATCTGTCAAGCTTCAACAAAGGAACCAGTTGACCGTTAGGGATCCTTCCAAATTTGCCTATAACTTTGAGAAGGAAAAATAGTTTATTTGAATGCGATGGTAGTCCAAGGGCCTCTAGATTACAATCTACTCCTTGGGTGTGACTACATTTACAGCATGGGAGCTATTGTTTCCTCACTCTTTCAGGTGATGTGTTTTCCATATGAAGGCAAAGTGGTCCAATTCGTTGACAAACTTTCATTCCCTGGTTCAAACACAGCTACTAGTCAAATACCATGCCTAACTGGTCTCTTTTCACAAGGAATGTCTCATCAACCTCCAGTCCATCCACTTGATGAGCGCGAGTGATTCGATGAATGTGACTAAACCCAAGGGGCACGCGCCCTGGCCTGCTTCGGCAAGAAAACCCCATATATAAGGTAGGTTTCCGCATAGGATATATGACTAGTCTCACACACCCGTCCATTTAGGAAAATGGGATTAGACTAGAAAAGGATTCCCTCGTCAAAGGTTATGTGATTGGAAGCTCCCACAATTCTCCTTTGTCTATTTCGATGGACAGAGCCAAGGAAGTTTTTTGTCTGCAAATTCAAATGGAACAATATTGCTAATGCGAGAACTTCTATATGGTAACCTAGAAAATTTACTCTTCTTTATACCTAGGGGCATGCAAACCTTTTTTATGCAAGTGAAAAGCGACCAACATAACTCTAACCCCATAGTTTTTACTAACTTCAACGGCTTAAGTTAGGTGATTGGTTTGGTCAACCATTCACCTTTGCAAATGCAAAGTAAAGGATATGTTTCCCACCGAGAAACTATCCTACCTAACCTTAGTAGTTCTTTAACCCCTAGGATAGTAGTTGGTCATTCCTAACTTGTATACAAAAAGCTCCGGAGAAAAGTTGCGCATGGGGAAAGCTCCCTAAAAAATGAACCTACTAATGAGAGACATCCTTATTATACGACTGGCATGAGTAGGCTTACGCTAAGTTCAAGCTCGTTAAAAAATAAACCTAGCAATGAGCATATGTTCCCCCAGAGTTTAAGCTCATTAAAAAATGAACCCACCTTTCAGTAAATAACCTTTGTGATCACATTGCTATCAGCTTTTGAGCCTTGGTCGCGTTCTTACCATCACCTCCACTTTTTAGCTGATCATCCAACTCCACTTGATTGCTTACCCTTTTGAGAAACAGCTGTAGTGAGTGATTTTGTTAGCCACCTTCTTTACACTGCCATGATTGAAAATTTCCAAACTTACCTGGAACCAGCCGCTACCTAAAAATATCACTCATTCCTCAAAAACGAGTCTCTTTTAAGCTCTTTTTAGACTCGTAAAATATAAAAAGATTGCCAAGCAATTGGCCTCTCCAGCTCATTAAAGTGATTGGAAGTTCCATCCCTCCTCTATATTTTAATTTTTTGGACTTGAGGGATCATTAGACAAAAAGATCGAGCACTTGTCTTTTTCGACTCGTTAAAGTGATTGGAAAAGTCATCCCTTTCATATTATTTTATACTTTTTCGGACTTAAGGGATTATACTATGAAAAAGGATTACTGGAGTTTCCTTTCTGTCTCTTTTCAGACTCTCTAAAACTAAAAAGGACTGAGTTATCTTTTTCCTTAAACTCGTTAAAACAATAGCGACAAACTTGTCCATTACAGACAAGAGTGAGTTTCACTGTTACTAGGCTCGCTAAAACATAGTGACAGGATTGGCCGAAGGGAAAATTATAGAACAAGCATATGTTATCCTCCTCAATCTTGAAAAAAATAAAGAGGTACTCGTCAGCAATGACTAGGGAAAAATTGGGAAGAAAACTTGAAGAACTTCATTGGTAGCAGGTCGCTCTTGAACATGACACTTTCACTCCATCACCATGATTGAGTTGGGTTGGGTTATTCTGTTCACTGGTCATATCACCATTGGTCCTCTATACCATCCATTTTTGGGGTTAACACTACCAATCCATTTTAGTATTTCCGATAAGTTCAAGAGAAGTTTCTTAGAGAATTCACCAACCCAGCTAACATCTCATCCACTGCAATACCTTCACGCTTCATTCTTTCATGACCGCCACCTTGAACCTTGTATCATCAAATCATTTTCACCTCCACAAAATAATTTGCTCCATTTTCTGTTGTAGATGTGGGATTCATTAAGGCCCTCCTACGATGGGTCACCTTTTGTCGACGTTAGCTCATTATCCAAGAAGTTGACTTAGGAACAACCCTTTTAGTACTTTGAAGCTTGCATGCCTCAATAGCAAGTTTCTCACTTCCGACAACAGGTTTACATAAATGACCTTCGACTGAAAGATTTTGTGTGGTGTTCGACGTCGACTCATGTATTCACACCACGTGAATTGTACTGCAATACCTTGAGGGTCATTATCATTATCAATGATTCCTCTCACGCCTGTTAACAACGTACATCATTGGCTGGTAATTAGACGATGTCATTTCATGTTCGACACCAGAACATCTTTTCACATGGATCGACTTGTACTTCAGGCAAAGATTGAATGAGTTTGAAGACCCAAGATCTAGTTTCATCCATCCAGGTTGTGATATATTAAGGAAAATAAAGACATCAAATGTACATCATAGTTGCATAGATAATCATGCAAGCTAAAGGATGATGGCTCTATCAGAATCATTAGTCTGCCACACAGACAATTGTCTGTCCTATGTACATGAAAATGAATTTATAAAGTTGAGCATGGGAATGCCCGCCTCAACTAGATCATGAAAATATTATGAAGATAATGTATTGTATTGTATCTTATTGCAGGCCACCTTCCAGTTTGAAAAACCTCGAATCCTCATGATAAAGCATTTCACCCGACATCAGAAGATTTACGACCTCATGCTTTAGGGGGCAACTGTTATAGACATATTTGGGCACTGCAACCCCAATCACATATGTCCACAAACCAAGGGCTTCTAAACCACTAAAAGTGTTGTTTCATACCCTAAAGGAACAAGGTCAGCTGATTACATAATTTCCCAGAAGTTCTCCCTGAAAAACGGCTCAGAACTGGTCAATACTGGACCATACAAACTGCTCCATGATGAGGGTGCAATGCATATCACCTATTACACACAAAGGGTGTGATGCATACTGAGAATCCCTTCGGTAGGGTGCGATGAGCGAGAGCAGACAAATGACAGAGGCAATTTTCTAGGTGGAAACCCTGAGAATCTTCTAGAAACTGCTCATTTGACACTTGCCCCTCTAAATTCACCCAGGGATGAGTAAGAGATCATGAAATCTCCAAGTGGAACCAAGAAATATTAGAGAAATGACACTAATCAAAATCCCAGGAGCTGACTCACCCCCCTACAAATATCTATATATGGATCCCTCATCCTAGAGATCCAAAGGCTGGAATTTTGTATTTTGTAAGTGTTATTGGTTTCTCTATGAAATATTGTATTGTTGGGTGATCTAGCTTTTCATGAGGTGAAGAGTGCTTTCATGTTGGGAGGATGGCAATGGATCAGATAGCTTGGTTTTAATCCTCTCTTCTACTACTTCTATCAATAAAGTTATTTGATCTTTCCTCCATATACTTGTATATCTCTAAGTCTTGTATTTGTGTATGCATTTGTATGGTTAATGTACATCTGATCCTATATTGTTTATGGTTATAGATCTCTATGCTTTGATGGTATTTTTCTGCTTTGACTTTACAGGTGTTCTTCGAAGCGGGACATGTGAGGAAGGAGTGGCGAAAGTTCTATTAAGGGAGAGAGGAAATAAGCAAGGAGCCAAGCGAAAGACTGAGGTTGGTACTCTTTGCTTCTCTCTCATATATCTCTCATAAAGGAAAACACAAGTGACTTTAAATTGTTTGTTTCTAAAATAGCTACCCGTATTAGTGGGACTATCATCTCTGAATGGACACTAGCTTTCCCGATAACAGGTTGGAGAACTAGGAAATCAGCAGGGTACTCCCAAGAATCAATGGATACCTTTACATCTTCCACAATCCCCTCAAGGGTCACAGTGGAGCGATCTGCTAACTGTAGTACTATTGTGGTCTTTCTCAGGGAGCCCTGAAGGTTGAGCTTGAGCATAGTGTCCTTGGTCATCAAATTAATGGAAGCCTCTAGATCAATTAGGGTATGGGGGATTATGATGCCATTGATGTGGACATCGACTACAAGACTTCTAGGGTCTAGATATTTCGGACAGATTACCTGGCCCAACATCAAGTCGGATAGTTTTCCTATGACATTGATAGTTGGAGCATCTCTCTTGCACCTGCTTGAGTGCCTAAAGCACTTCTCCTTTATCATCTTGTTGTATATAGGCACATCCTTTATGGCTTGGAGAAGTGGTATTTTTACACATAATTGTTTCAATTCTCCTAGAAGTTCAGTTTCTTCTGGGGTAGGCTATTGTGTGGTTCCAATTAATCTCTTAGGAAAGGGTGGAATGGCTTCTGGTTCACTTTCCTCTTTTTCTTCCTCATCCTCCTTAGGGGGAGGCTAGTTATCTGGGAGAACCTTCCCAGAACGTAGGTTGATCTCCTGAATCTCCATAGCATTGGTCGGGCATGATGTTTCCCCACTATATACCTGTTGGTCCTGTCTGTTATTCGGGTTCGGGTTCAGTTGAGCAAGTATTTGAGGCTGCCTTGGTGGAATAGGAGGCAATGGTTGTGGTTGAGCAGGTGGTGGATGCAAAAGAGTGGGAGGGGAGTTGTATTGGGGCCTCCACCCCTGATGAGATGCATTCCACTGAGGTTGTGGCTGAGCATAAGAGTGAAATGAATGAGCAGCTGGTTGAGCATGGTATTGAGATGGATATGACCAAGGAGGGGGTGTGGACCAGGAAGGATGAGCAGGGGGACCCCAAGAAGGCATGGAAGTGGCTTGATTGGGGTTGTAATATGTCTGGGATGTCCCTTGCATCCCCTGCTAGTAAGGTCTGGGCCCATGTGGCCTCCTTTGGTTTATGAAATAAAGTGGTTCAGTGGCTCCTTTGGCCCCCTGGTATGTAGCTTTAAGTTTGGGAAAAGAAGGGCACTGATTCATAGAATGGTCTTCTTCACAGACTGAATACACTTCTATAGAGTTCAATGGACATTCGTTCCTAGGATGCCTTTTGGTGCACCTAGGAAAAAAGATGGCCAAAGCGCTCTCTGCTTCCTCTTGTCTTCTTTTGATATGCAAGGTATCCATTTGCAAGGTAAGAGTCTGCCTCATCTCACTCTTGAAATCTTCTAGCAGATTTTCAAATTCAGCTCTAAGAGATGAACTGGATGAGGATGTACTGGCTAAGGGTTGACTTCCCCTACCACTCTTTCTGGCTACCCTAGAATGGTTTCTAAACACAGTCTTTATGTCATCATAAGGTAGTTGGTAGATGTCCCTCCCAGCTAGCAAATGGAGGGTATCTATAAGGTCTTCCAGGACCCCTCTGAGTAGGACAACTTCAGAGATTCAGGGTCAAATGTGCACCTAGCCCTTTTATAACTGAGCTAAAACCTCTCTTCATAGTCTTCTAAGGATTCATTGCTTCCCATGGTCATTCGGAAAATATCTTCCTTGGTATCCTTTGACCTACAGTAGTCCTGGTAGTTGTTATTAAAGGCTTGCTACATCTAAGCCCAAGTTGTGATGTTGTTGCCAGGTAACCCCATGAACCAGCGCAATGCTATAATCTTGAGGGTAGAAGGAAACGGTTTCAACTTCTTCTTGTCTTCTGCATAGTCATAGGTCCGACAGATAACAAAAAATTCAAACAGGAAGGTATCAAGATCTTCGGTAGTCAACCCGAAGTGAGGTAAGGCTGAAGGACTTATGTTTTTCATTTTCGTGTCCCCATTAGTCTCTCAAATGGGAAAGGTACCCTCTACTCTTTCCCCATTTCCTCTAATGTTTATGTTCTCAGCCATGGTCTCAGGAGGAATGATTTCTTGCTCTTCTTCTAGTATAGGATATTCATATATCTCTGGAGGTTCACCTATAGGTTCTTCTGGATCACTGCCACCGAAGAAGAGAGAAGGGTGACTGTGTGATGTGGTGGGGGTGTTGGGTAGGAATTTTCCTGAATTATCTCTGTTAATACGAGGCATGAAAGGAAATCTCTTTTTGGGTGATTTTTGTTTTTTTTCACTTGTACCTGCAAAACTGAAATGGATTGAACAACAAATTGCAACTACTGAAATGAACTCGCTGAAATGAAATTGCAGAATTGAAAGGAAAGCAAGTAAATGACTAATCTACTTTGCTGGAATGGAAATTGCAGAATTGAAATGAAAGCAGGAAATGACTAATATACTCTTGCTGAAATGGAAATTGCAGAATTGAAATGAAAGCAAGGAAATGACTAATCTACTTTGCTGGAACAGAAATTGAAGAATTGAAATGAAAGCAGGAAATGACTAATCTACGTTTGCTGAAATGGAAATTACAGAATTGAAATGAAAGTAGGAATGACTAATCTACGTTTGCTGAAATGGAAATTACATAATTGAAATGAAAGCAAGAAATGTCTAATCTACTTTGCTAAAATGGAAATTGCATAATTGAAATAAAAGCAGGAAATGCCTAATCTACTTTTGCAGAATTGAAATGAAACAACTACTCTACTTTTGTTGAAATAAACTACTTAGCAGAATGTTGTAGTAGAAAATAGAAGAAAGTAGTAATCACAAAATACTCTGACGCTTCCCTAGGAACGACACCAAAAGGATGGTGAGCACCAGTATTGCAGCAATAATGCTGCAACTCCTGAGGCTTTCTTCTTTACTTTTATCAACCCGCTAGTTCGTAACAAATTTGGAAGCGATGGTGTTGTATGCACAAGTACTAGTTCTTACTGCAGGCTGTCACTTGGTCAGCTCGTGCAAGTTCGCTAGGATCTTAAGCCAACTTCTATGAATTCTTAGAAGAAGCTTTTAACTACGATGAAAGAGAGGTAACTCTACAAAGGCTATTCTATTTGCAGAAAGAGAAGGAACACTGAAATGTAACGCAAGCCCTAGCAAACCCTAATTTACCTATTAACCCTACTTTTGCAGGAAAAGAGATGGAAACTGATGAAATGAGTGCCATTAACTAATGAAAAGGTAAATTTCATTTATTCAAGCTGCATCTAAGAAGAAATGAGAAGAAAACATCTTTTTGTGCTTTTGAGTGTTTTTATGTGAAATTATTATGCTTGTGATTTATCTGGTTATGATTGTGCAGAGGTTTGGTGGTGAAGGAAGCTGGAGTTGGCTTTTGCAGAGGTGGAGGAAGGTGTGGAGAGGTCCTAAGAAGCCCCTAGTACCCTTCTGAAGACTTTCATACCGATTGGACTTCGAAAAATCACTCACAAGAAATTCTACAAGAGGCTGCAAAGGATCTACAGGAGGATCTACAGGAGGAGGCCGAGAGCTACTTTTGGAGTTTTGAAGGTGGAAAAATGATGGGAAATAGTAAGTGAAGGCAAGATGAAGGTATTTCAGGTGTCTGGAGCTTGTCAAGGAAGATCAAAAAAGATCGGGGTGGTTGGATTTGTTCATATGGCAAGAGAGAAGCTTATGGAGAAAAACGCAGAAATTAGGGCAGATTGGCGAAATGTTGCAAATGGCTTGCGAAATCTATGAGATGTGAGCTGGTGCTAGTTGTTTTATTGATATAAGGTGAGCTAAGGTGTCCTGCAAGAGATCTTCACATCTACTTACGAAAACTGTTTGAAGAAAGGACTAACTATGCTATGAAAACAAAACTTTTTCTAGCTTAACCTAATTTCTGACCTACAAATAGAAAATGCTGAACAGTAACCTTTGAACAGAAAAGCATGCAGAGAGATCTATTTTAAAAGAACAGGAAATTATCTAGGCAACTAAATCTGAACCAATATATCAATATTTCCAAACCAAGTTATCACACTAGCAGTTGCATGGAAGAGAAAAAACTGTGTTTTTGGTGGCAACAGTAGTGCCTTGACCTCAATTCGTAGTCCCAAGAAGGGAGAAAGAAGATTAGGGCCTGCTATTGGCCTTTTTGAATCTTATTCTATCACTACAGTATCCTACTTGAGCAACAGAAACATAAAAATAGCTATGTAAACCATCAAAAGCAACCTAATCTAACGAAGTAAAATGAATCTATGTAACAAAAATTAACTCATGAACTAAAGCAAAAACAGATAAGTACAAAGTAGGAGGTGCTGGGAAGCTTGGGTTGGGCCCTAACCCAAGAGCTTTAGCCCTATGAAAGAGATCAGTGCTGGCTCAAAAACTCTTTCATCTTCATTATAAAAAATAGTAGTCACATTACATAAATTGTTCTAAAAAAGGAACTCGAAAATGCGCTGAACACAATGCTGCACAAAAGTGAAAAAACCTACTAATGACTAGCTAACCTAGTGAGGCTCTAAGCCCCTTTATTTATACAAATCGAGTCCTCCAACAGTCCTCCTAAAATCAAGGAACTCGGCTTCCTAGAATTTGTTGGGTTGTGTTATATTCTTTCCACATAGTTAATAGGGGGTTTGAGGTGTACCCGTAACCCCACTTTATGGGGTCCGGGGCAGCGCCTCGGAAAATTTTGGTTTTGGACCCTATGTTAGGTTGGGCGGACCCACCTATGGTTTTGTG
>APFE030819223.1:43199-58167 GCA_000404065.3 Pinus taeda | reverse complement strand
CAGTGGGAAATCTCTGTGTATACGTGTTTTATGTGTTATGCTCTCGCATTTTTATTTTTCTTGTGATTTAGAATTCGTATGCAGGTAATTTATGTATGGGGTTAAAACCTACAAAATTGGAGATAAACAATAGTCCTTGTTTACTTGCTCGGCTGCCCCTTGGAATGTGGAACTTTGTGCTCCGAGTTGCTGATGGAGAATTAGAGGAGAGGGGTCATAAATGAATGAGACACCCCCCTAAAAATCCTATTCCCTATCTTGCTTGAGTTTTGGTTTCCATTTGGTCATAAATCCCTTGACTTTGTCCAAAATTGACCAAAAAATCTGCATAAAGCACACATTAGACTACATGGCAAAATGACTAACCCAATTCACTCTATTAGCATAAATATATTCAAAAGCATGCAATAAACTAATGAGAATGGTGGATTAAATCGAAATAAGAGGCAAAATGAGCCCATATAATTACCCATTTCTAGGGCTCATCACTATGTTAAGCTAACAAACTTGCAAATTTGTTCAAGTGATAATTCATTTATTATACTTTAATTTTATTATCAGGTTCATTACCTAGATTCTTTATAAGATATCATTTAAATCACTACTCCATATTTGTGATTTTTGAATTAATATTTTCAAATAATTTTACTTTACTGCTATGATTTAAGTTTTCCGTTTTCTACGGTTGCTTTTATTATTTCCACTTTGTTTCTAAAAGAATTGTTGGTAATAAATCAATTTCTGCAATCCCGATTTCTTAATTCCTTCAATATGTTTCCAATGGTAAACAAAACAATTATTAGACCCACACAAAAAAAAATTGAATTAGATAAAAATGGATTCAATAAACCAGCATTAAAAATAATATGTAAGTATTTAATTTTTTAATAACAAAACTTATTTTTAAGAGTAAAAACCATGATTCCAAACCATTTGAAACTGAATATGGAAAGTATTATCATTTATATACCATGTAATGGTGCATATGTAAAATGGCACTGAGTGCAACACATATCAATGATATCATCAACAAAATATGTAACCAATGAGGCTCTAAATGGCCTCTAGATTCCAAAAACAATGCTAAAAATCAACTTACTAGTCCACTATCGTACTATAAATCATTGATCAACATGATCACTCATCAAACTCAACATGAGCTACATAAACATAATCCATCTCAGAGCATGAGGACTCCTCACACTCCTCTCCATCCTCAACAACAATACTAGCCTAGCAGAACTAGAAGCACGTGTTGTCCAAGCTGCACAACTACTGCTCCCGTCACAAATACCATGTTCCATGCTTGGTCTTGGTGGTTCACTTCCTCTAGCTACTAGTCTTGTTATAGCTAGTTGATGCTTTAAACAAAACCTCATTGAAGTGTGAGCAGCAAGGCTAAGAATTAGAGCCACGATTGTGAATTTTTATTGTTAGTGAATATGTAGTACGAATTGGTGCTAAGGCCATTTTCGTATGTGGGTGAAGTTCTAAGAAAAATGTTGATAGATGAGGAAACTCCATGGAGAAAGATGTGGAGAAATATAATTGGCCTTGAATGAACATTTTTGTGGGATTGAGATGAAAAATAAGGTGTGACTAGGCAAGGAATCATTTATTGACCTCAGTGTATGTAGGTTGAGGAAGCATAAGACAAGTTCTTTGAAGGATTGACCTAGGAGACATCCATTGGACATGATGAAGGTTTTCATGGAGAAAACAGCAAGATCACCTAGAGCTCATGTAGAGATCAAAATAGTAGAGTGGTTTGATTATATGAAAAATGGTATTAAATTCCATGAGGAAATGGTTTACATGGTGGTATCAAATATGGTTTCACTAAATAAATGCACTAAAGGAAGTGGGAAAAACAAAAGTTTTTTAGTCAAATGTAGGTAGGGATCGCAGGTCATGAATTTGAAGAGGTTCTTGACAACTGATGGGGATGTGAGTGGAGCCTTGTAATGCACATAGAAAAATCGAGGCATCATATATTTCCCACTTTGGATGAGTGTGGGTATTTTCTTCCTACAAAGAGTTGAGTAATGATCAATTGTGATGGAAATTTGGAATCAATTGTGAATGAAAGAGGCAATGATGGTATCAACATCGACCATGGAAATAACGTTGGGCACGACACTCATGACCTTGGCATAGTAGCATTGTTTGAGAGTCATAGTGTACACTACAATAGAGCATGAATATCATCGAGATAGATGGTAATGGTTGGGATTCATGACATGTTAAAGATAGTCATGAGCTAAGCCATCAATGCAATGTTGTTTTTGATCGATAAGCCCCTATTTTGCAGGTTGGAGAGAGGACCCTAGTGTAGGGGCACATGAAGACGTGGGAGTGCCCTGGAATGCTAAAGAAAATGATGAAGTGTTATGGCTCTGTCTAGATATGTTGATATTAGTAAAGAAGATGTTGAAATACATGTTAAGGACAATTTGTTGGTGATCAATGGCCAAAGACAATTGGAGGAGTTGAAATGCAAGAATAAAATTCAACGCCGTGAAAATGTGTTCAATTATTGAAATAACGGTTCATGTTTATGAGCCATGGTGTTTAGCCATGAAGCACACATAGCATAAAATTATATGGGGAGTGACGATGGTGTTAAGGGATGTGGCCGACAATCAAGGAGGAAAGTGTGCAATAGATTCAAGATTAGCAGGAAATTTTCCATTAGAATAAGCTCGAAGTGTTATAAGAGAGGACCCTGTAGGTAGTGATTTCTTGAAGTAAGAGGAACGAGGCCATATGGTCTAGAAGGGTCTTATTGAGACTGGTAAAGTAGTGTGGCAATCATTTTTTGGACACCATGGAGAAGCTACCTAGAGGAGTGTGTGCAGATGCTATGAATGGTTGTGGTTGTTGTGATAAAAGATAATGATTCCCACTCAATCGATAAAAGTTGTGCTAATGAGAGATTGCGTGGACAAGATGAGTACAAGTCATGTTGAAACTATAGGTCAAGGTATGGATCAGACAAGATATAATGAGAGAGAGAGAAAATAGAGGTGATATGAATAGAATGAAGATGAAGTGGTATAAAGTGAAGGATCTAGTCTGTAACGTGTGAATGGCCTAAGGGTTTTTGTATAAGTTTTGAAATCTTGTCTATGGGGGCTTCACTGGGGGAGAAATACCATACCACGTGGGTTCATATTGGGGGATATATATTGAGGAAAAAATGACGTAATATATTGAGCATATAATAAGGGGTAAAGGGTTTTTATATTGGAAGGTATAAAAAATGGAGCTCAAAGTTAATGAAAAAATACAAGAGTATAAAAAATGTTAATGAAAAAATGGATACCTATAATATCTAGTGAATCTAGGGGTTTTTTAAATTGGGAAGGTGTATTGGGTTCCTATTGGTAGGGGGTTAAATAATTTATACTAGAGGTGTTTTTCAATATGTAGTCAAATTAAGGGGATTGTTGATTTGGATTTAAACAGGAATGCAAAAAATTACAGAGATAATGATAAACACGAGATGCAACAAAAATATTACTTCATTTCATTAATGTGAAATACTGAAATATGCTAACAAACAGAAATGGAAATAAACCAACTAGGGTGATGGTAGCATCTCTGAGAAGAGATGTGGTGTCTACATGCCTCTGAACTCCTTACAATGAGGCTCAAGGGCCTTTCTATTATTGAACAATAAGAGCAAGTCCTAAACAACCAAAACCATAACTCAAGGAGATGTAACACCGAGAGTTTATGGGCCCCATTGGGGTGAGTTTGAAAACTAACTTCCTGGGGTCACGACTTGGTCATATTATCTCCGTTTGACGCAAATGATAACCCGTTGGAAAGATCTCTCCGAGGACTACGCTGAAAAAGACAATTTTAGATAGAAAAATGTTGGCTGTAGATTTACAAAAAAATGTCGTTTAGGGCCTCAAAACGGCTCTGGAAGTTCAGGACCCGAAAAACTGCTAAAAATAGTAAATTGTGCTACAATTAAGGAAACTGAAAAAATGAAAGAAAAAATGGTGGGGTTCCAAGTGGAATTGGTAGGTGGCAACCAATATATACCTAGATCATTCCTCCCCCCTTAGGAAGAAATGGTCCCCATTGCGTTGAGTTCCTCAATGAGATGAGGAAACTTCTACTGAACTTGGTCACTGGTGAGCCACTTGCCCTAGTGAAGGAGTTGGCCTGCTTTGACAACTCAATACAGTTGGATATTCTGTTGGCGAGTGTGCTTGATCTGTGTGTCCATGATCCGATCAATTGCAACTTGTTCCATTCAATCTAGATTTAACTATGTGGGTGTGAGTTGTTCTACAATGTCGGATGTGTCTAGTAATGGTGGAAAGTATGGCCAAAGGCGGTCCACATTGAACACTGGGTGCAGGCCAAGGAATGGGGGAATGCTGAGCTCAAATGCATTGTCACCCACAACTTTGGTAATGGTGTAAGGGCCATATCAAAGTAGTCTAATTTTATGATAGGCTCCGATAAGGTGTTCCTTTTGCAAATGCAACTAGACTTTGTCGCCCACCTAAAACTTGTGTGGCACCCGATGTTGATCATGTCACTGCTTGTACTTGGAATTTGATTTCTCCAGAATGTCATGGACCTGCTGGCGAATATGTTGGATGTGATCAATGAAGTTTTTTGCCTTATCTATTTTGGACTAGACATGAGCTGAATCTGCATGAGTAGCTGCAAATGGAATTGCCACATCAATGGGACATAGTGGCTAGAATCCCAAGCCCACCTAAAAAGGGCTAAGGACAGTTGAGCTATGGAGAGTCTGATTGTAGCTATGATGAACATAGGGGAGGCTCTTGTCCCCTGTGCATGGATGCTTTGAGTTGTACATGCGCAGAATGTATACGATCATCATGTTGACAACCTCTGTCTGGCCATCAGTTTGAGGATGGAAGCATGTGGACTTAGCGAGTTTGGTTTCCAGCATCGACTAGAGACTAGACCAAAATGTATTGAGGAACCTGTTGTCCCAATCTAAGATGATAGACTGTGGGATCCCAAAGTGTACCCACAATTGTTCAAAGAAGAGTTTAGCAGTGGCTTTTGTTGTGATATTCTTCTTGTAGGCCGCTATAATGGCCATGTTTGAGAACCTGTCGATGACCAAAAAAACACAGTCATTTCCATGCTTAGTGGAAGGAAGGTCTGACATGTAATCCATGGAGATGGATTTCCAAGGTCGACTAGGGGTAGGTAGCAAGGTATATAGGCCTTGCTTCTTGATGGTCGGTTTGGCAATGGCGCAGACAATGCATGATTTGATGTACTTTCCGAAATCTTATCGAAGATTTGGCCAATAGAAATACTTCTCCAGTACTGCCACCATTTTCTCAACCCTAAAATACCCAGCAGCCCAACTGTAGTGTGCTTCCCAAATCATCTTAGCACGCTCGCTTGAAGGAACAAAAAGGTGACCTAGGTGGCATAGCAAGGCATCCTGGAGGTGAAAATATGGAACATGCTAACCCTTGAAGAGTGTCTCGTATATGTGGCCAAATTCTGGGTCGCTTTTCTAGAGAAGTGGCTAATCAGAAGTCTCATACCCACAAGAGTTGAGAATGGTGGTTAAAACCATGATCGGTGGTCAACTGAGGCAATCTGCAACATTATTGGTGCTGCCCTTCTTATACTTGATATTCAAATGGAACTATTGTAGGTATGTGCACCACTTCTGATGGAAATCATTCTGCAATTTCCCTTCGGTCTGTATGAACTGCAGGGGTCGGTGGTCTGTGTGGACGACTGTTGCCTTCCCCAAAATTTAATGTTTCCATTGTCAACAGGCCTGCACAATGGAATACATCTCTTTGTCATAAGTGGGATACTTCCGGATTGTGTCTGAAAGTGTCTCACTGTGATATGCCACTGGATGCCTGTGTTGAGTAAGGACTGCCCCAATAGCATAGTCAGAGGCATCTATCTCGACCTCAAATGGTTGTTTCAAGTCTGGTAATGCGAGCAATGGTGTTGAGCAGAGGTGATCTTTCAACTCTATGAATTCCTTCTGTTGAGATTCATACCAAAAGGATTTTCTTTTCGCTCCTCCCTTGGTGACTTGACTGAAGGGCCAAGTGATATGCAAAAATCCCAACACAAACTTGCAGTAGAAGTTGGCAAGAACTAGAAAGCTGTGAAGCTTTGTCAGAGTGGTTGGAGATGGCCAATCCCGAATGACTTGGATCTTGGTTGGATCCACATGCACCCCTTGTTCATCAATAATGTACCCCAAATACTGAATCTGGGTCATGCCAAAAGTGCATTTCTCCAAATTGGCACATAACTTGTGTTGCTGCAGTGTTTGGAGAACCTATCGGATGTGGTGGAAGTGTTGTTCCCAACTCTGGATGAATATCAGGATGTCATCCAAGTATACCACTACAAAAGAGTTGGTGAATGGCCGCAAGATGTCATCCCTTAGCCTCATGAAGGTTGCAGGAGCATTCGTCAATCTGAAAGGCATAACCAACCATTAAAAAAGTCCCACCTTGGCTTTGAAGGCAATATTCCACTCATCGGAGGGTTCGATTGGTACCTGGTAATATCCTGACTTGAAATAGATCTTGCTGAAATATTTTTCCCCCTTTAGTTGGTCCAAGAGGTCATCAATCCATGGGATCGGGTACCTATTATGGACAGTGATCTTGTTCAATGCCCGATATTCAATACAGAGTCTCCAAGTCCCATCCTTCTTCTGTACCAACATGATTTGGATCCCACAAGGTGATGAACTCAGACGGATGTGACCTTTTTGTAGCAGCTTCTGAATTTGCCTCTTGATTTCATCATTCTCCAGAATGGAGTGCTGATCAATTGGTCCATTGGGTAGCGGTGCACCTAGGGTTAGATCGATGTAGTGTTTGACCTAATAGTGCAGAGGAATGCTGCAGGGGAGGTGAAGATGTCCTCGTACTCCTCCATGACCTTGTCCATCTGTAGTTGTCATGCAGAGGGGCCTTGTCTGGAGGTCGTGGCCACCATCTTCTTCTTTCCTTGAGGGAATATCATCAGGAAAAGACATTTCTCAGTTTTGGAAATGAGCTTACTTCATTGTTTTGTAGTAGCCAAAGAGATGATGGTAGGAGGTGCTACCTCTGTTATCCTATACAACTTATTTCCCAAAGTAACAATAACAGCATGAGGCCTTGATTCATACACAACATGTCACTTCCAAAAGTATGGTTTTCCTAATAATACATCACAAAATTGAAGTGGAACAATGTCACACAATACATCATCTGTGAAGGGCGTGATGTTGTATGGAAGGTGACACTACTAGCTCATGCCAAGATGATGTCCTTGGTGAAGTCACTTGATGGTGTATGTTTGTGGATGTGTTGTGGTTGATAAGCCTAGCCACTTCATGACCTCTACTGAAATGAGGTTCTTTTGGCTCCCGCTTTTGACAATGAACTCTAGCGGTGAGCCCTTTACCCATATCTTGGAGTGGATGAGATGATCATCCTCCTTTTGGATATTCAAGTTCCTCCTTCTGGATCTTCATGGAGGAAACAGTGGTGTTGGGCTTCACATCGATAATTTGCTTCCCTTTGTCATTCCCCTTATCAAGTTCTGACTCAGAGTCAGAACATGCATTTGATTATGAAACCTTTATCTCGGCCACCAGTGACTACTTGGCCCGACACTCACTTGTGTTGTGAGTGGAGCTCTTATGGAACTCACACCACTTTCCTTTTTTAGCTTCACATCATTTTTCTTTCCTTGAAGCTTTATTGAGTTGTCTTGGGTCACCCCATCTTGGCTTTGTCCTTTTTTCTACGGTTTGGGGGAACCTTTCCCTTGCTTCAGATTCATAGATCCAATGTCTCGCTTCTTTTGTTTAAACTTTTGCTCAACCTTGACAGCATATCGGTATGTCATGCTGAGCGAGGAGATGTTCAGGAATTATATTTATTCCTATGTGTACTTGTGCAAGAACCATGATATTTGAGTACCAAATGCTGTTCTTTATCCTTGATACCCAAGTTTGTGCGAAGGGTATGGAAAATATTGGTAAACTCTGGCACATCTTGGTCCCTTCCCTGCCGCAGCATTGTCCACTTTATGTATTGATCCTCATAGCTTTCAGTAGGGTAGTACTGCTCCTTGATGGCATCCCGAAATAAATTCCAAGTGGGTGCAACTGAAATATGTGAGCTTGTACTTTTATCCTTTTGCTCACAGTAGGTTTCCCACCAGTCCTTGATGTGGGGGGATTCTTTGAGAAGATCGCAAATAATCTTTCCCCGACTAGAAAAATCATGAACAGAAAAATAACCCTCTAGCAGATTTAACCATTTATCGACGACATCTACATCTATTTGACCCTCGAATATGGGGATTTCAAAATTAAATTGTACCTTAGATAGTGTGGCATTTCTAGAGTAGTTGTTGGAAGCCAACGCATCGCCACTGGGTCATCGTTGAAGGATCTGAGCGAAGTTGTCCATCATCACATTCCTTTGTCGCTCAAGGGCTTCTTCGAGCAAGATTTTGATAGGATCTCCTACCCCCTCATCTTTCTTTTCATCCGCCATGAGAGGTCATCAAGATTTGTGAGGTTGGTCTTGCAGTGGTTCAACTAGTTCAAGCCCTAACTCCTTATATCCCGACCTCATTGGGGGCATGCAAAGGAAAACAAAGAAGAAAAAGCAGAACGGTCTGATACCACTGATCTAGATTTAAACAGGAACACAACAAATTACAGAGATAACCATAAACACGAGATGCAGTAGAAATAATTCTTCATTTCATTAATGTAAAATACTGAAATATGCTTACAAACAGAAATGGAAATAAACTAGCTAGGGTGATTGTAGCTTATCTCTGAGAAGATATGTGGCAGCTACATGCCTCTGAACTCCTTAAAATGAGGCTCAAGGGCCTTTTTATTACTGAACAATAAGGGCAATCCCTAAAAACCAAGACCCTATCATGAGGAGATGTAACACCAAGACTTTATGGGCCCCATTGGGGTGAGTTGGACAACCAACTTCTAGGGGCCATAACTTGGTCATATTATCTCAATTTGACATGCATGATAACCCATTGGAAAGATCTCTCTGAGGAATATGACGGAAAAGATGATTTTAGATAGAAAATTTCTTGTTGTAGATTTCCAAACAAACGTCATTTAGGCCTCAAAGTGGCTCTAGAAATTTAGGACTTGAAAAACTACTAAAAATAGTAAACTATGCTACAATTAAGGAAACTGAAAAATTGAAAGAAGAAATGGTGGGGCTCCAAGTGCAATTAGTGGGTGGCCACCAATATTCACCTTGATCATTCCTCACCCCTTAGGAAGCAATGGTCCCCATTGTGTTGAGTTCCTCCATGAGATGAGGAAACTTCTGCTGAACTTGGTCCCTGGTGAGCCACTTGCCCTGGTGAAGGATTGGCCTACTTTGATAACTCGATGTAGGTGGATATTCTGTTGGCGAGTGCACTTAATTTGTGTGTCCATGATCTGATAAATTGCAGCTTGTTCCATGCAATCTGGATTTAATGCTATGGGTGTGAGCTCAAATGCATTGTCTCCAACAACCTTGGTAATGGTATAAGGACCATATCGGAGTGGTATGAGTTTTTGATAGGCTCCAGTAAGGCATTCCTTTTGCAAATGAAACTAGACTTTGTCACCCACCCGAAACTTGTATGGCACCCGATGCTGATCATATTGCTGCTTGTACTTGGCATTTGATTTTTCTAGAATGTCATGGACCTACTGGCGAATATGTTGGATGTGCTCAATGAATTTGTTTGCCTTATATGTTTTAGATTGGACATGAGATGAATCTATGTGGGTAGCTGCAAATGGCATGGCCACATCAATGGGACATAGTGGTTGGAATCCCAAGCCCACATGAAAAGGGTTGTGGCCAGTCAAGCTGTGGAGAGCCCAGTTGTAGATGTGTTGAACATAGGGGAGGCTCTCGTCCCATGTGCATGGATGCTTTGACTTGTACATGTGCAGAATGTGTACAATCATCCTGTTGACAACCTCTATTTGGCCATCAGTTTGAGGATGGAAGGTTGTGGACTTAGTGAGTTTGGTGTCCAGCATCGACCAAAGACTGGACCAAAATGTACTGAGGAACCTGCTGTCCCAATCTGAGATCATAGACTGTGGGATCACAAAGTGTACCCACACCCATTCAAAGAAGAGTTTAGCAATGGCTTCTGCTGTGATATTCTTCTTGCAGGCCGCCATAATGGCTATCTTTGAGAACCTGTCGATGACCACCAAAACATAGTTGTTTCCATGCTTAGTGGAAGGAAGGCCTGACATGTAATCCATAGAGATGGATTTCCAAGGTTGACTAGGGGTAGGCACAAGGAACACATGACCTGATGTACTTCCTGACATCTTGTCGACAATTCATCCAATAGAAATACTTCTGTAGTACTGCCACCATTTTCTCAACCCTAAAATACACACTTAAAGGAATACAAAGGTGACCCAGGTGGCACAACAGCGCATCTTGGCAATGAAAATCTGGGACATGCTGACCCTCCAAGAGTGTCTGGTATGTTGGGTCGAATTCTGGGTCACTTTTGTAGAGAAGTGTCCAATCAGAAGTCTCGTGCCCACAAGAGTTGAGCACGATGGTTAACACCATGATCGGTGGTCCACTGAGGCAATCTGCAACATTATTGGTGCTACCCTTCTTATACTTGATATTCAAATAGAACTGTTGTAGGTATGTGGATCATGTCTGATGACGATCATTCTGGAATTTCCCTTGGGTCTATATGAACTGCAGGGGTCGGGGTCTTTGTGGATAACCGTTTCCTTCCCCAAAATGTAATGCTTCCATTGTAAGTAGGCCTATCCAATGGAATACATCTCTTTGTCATAAGTGGGATACTTCCAAACTGTGTTTGAAAGTGTCTCACTGTGATAGGCCACTGGATGCCCATGTTGAGTAAGGACTGCCCCAATAGCATATTCAGAGGCATCTGTCTTGACCTCAAATGGTTGTTGCAAGTCTGGTAATTCAAACACTAGTGCCGAGTAGAGGTGATATTTCAATTTTATAAATGCTTTCTATTGAGATTCAGATTGTTAACACCCAGGTTGTTCCCTATGACTCCCAAGGGAATACGGCTGGGGTAACTACTAACCAATCTTTAGACTACAGCTTCTAGCCCAGCTGTAACCAGAGAGGGCTCTCTCTGTAAGGTTTGTCACTATTTTAATGGAGTTTTTAGGCTAGTTATGAAATGAATGTTTGATTGTTTTTTATGTTTGGTTGGGAGGATGCTTCTGATAGTTTTTAGAGCATTATCTGCAGGTGAGACTAATCCATTGGGAAATGGGGTCTGTAGTTGTTGTTTCCTTGAGATCTTGGCTTAAGTGTAGCTGGAATTACAGGGCCTGTATGTATTTCATAAAACAAAATGTAAACTGTGAGGGTGAAATGAGAAACAACTAGCAAAGAGCATTCAAGGATTTTTTACTGAGCTGGGTAGTGGGAAAGAGGTCTATTACTTAGGAGCAATTACTTGAATTCCTGAAATAATAGAGCACTGTGATGATGTAGTATGAAAGGTAGCATTTAAGAATTACTCTTTCGATACCATAACTGAAGAAAACATATGAAATAGCTTGGATTGAGCTCAGGGTAATCAATGATTAAGTCCTGGGACTATTCTTTTTCCTTGCTATTTAGATATTGAGTATATGGAAAACATGAAAGATATATGAAAGTATAGCAAACATATATGTAACAGAGAGTAACGAGAAGACTTATTGAGCCATGGAATACACAGGAATCCTGCAACTTTCAACCATACACCAGCAGGACATCAAGAGACACAATGCTTCGGGAAATCCCATCATCCTTTGTATTAGTTGTCTGAAGATTTACAACATAAGAGTAACAGAATAGATATCAAGAGATTTCTTACATCCGGAGTCCAACCCCTGCTAACAAATGCGAGGGGAAATATATAGGAGTCTGTTTACAAAATACCTCAGGCATTGAGTCATCTGAGAGGGAAAATATCTTCTTTCACTCGTACAGGGCTTATAGATGAGAAGTTATTACAATCTTAAATGAGTTATAAAGGCTCTTAACTCCCGTCAGAGAAATTTTGACCTTTGGGGCTCACGGAGTCGGTTGAGCGGCTTTAACATAACTGTTGAATGACGTGTTTGTGCAGCTGTTACTTCCTGTGTCTTCTTGGCCCTGCCACCTGTGCCTGCTGATGCTGTTGTTGTAGCCGTGTACCTGTGCTGAGTTGGCTCAGCGTCTTCATACCTGCTGATGTGTCATTGTCCTGCTGTGTATGAGATGCAAACTTTTTGCTGAAGAGAAAATCGTGATTACTGACTTTGGTTCAACAGTAATTTTATCAATTCCTGCCATGTATCTGGTGGAGGCAACTGATGTTTCAAAATTGACCCCATGGTCTCATCAGCCTTTGTATACTTATAAAAGTGAGGGGGCTCATCAAATAAGTGTGCAATTTCATTTCTAATAAAAAATAAATTATCTATTCTATCAAAAAGAATTTTCCCTGTTACTGGGCCAACTTCTGAAGATGTACTAGGTGCCTCAGCAATCTGTGTTGCTGCAAAACTGCTTACTCTCTTGACATATTTCTCATGGGAGAGTAATTTTCCTGAAGGATCTAATATGCTGGGGAGCCCCCTGTCTTGCAGGGCCATAAACCTGTTCTGAAATTTGTTGATATCAGCTTGCATATCCTGGATTCTTCTGTCCAGGATCTGAATCAGGTTTCTCATTGTCAGGACTCTTTTGATTAAGGAGATAGTTTCAGTCCTGTTTCCAATCCCCATTCTTACCAGCTGGGAACTTGTTCTATAGTTCAACACTTCTATCATCTTGGGGGCAATCTCAGGCATATTGCCTAGAGATGCCCTTGCCCTCTGCATTTCTTTTCTTGCTCTGCCTATGATTGCCACTTGCTCATATATGGCCTCAATATATTCCCATTGGTTTGTTATTGATTGGCCAATGGTGGTCCAGATGACCTTTTTGAGCTCTGCTGTGACTTTATCCAATGTGAGCTCCTTTTCCAGTTCAGCAATCCTCTTTTTCAGGGGCTTTACCTCCCTTTCCCTCTCAGCCACATTTTGCTTTGATTTGTCATATTTCTCATTTATTTTTGCCAGGCTATCCTGGGCTTGGCTTAGCTCAGACATCTGGGAATCCGGTACCTGTATTTCTTTCCTCAGCTTCTGCATGTCCAGGCTTTCAGCCTGCTCTGTTGTTGGTGCTGAGGTGGTTGGTGCTGTGGTAGTTGGAGCTTCTTGCTGCACTTGTTGGCTGGGAGGGGCAGTGTCTTGAGGGGTTTCCTCAAGGTTTATTGTTCCTGGAGGTGGCTGTGAGGTTTGCCCTGCCTCCTTCTGCTGCAATGCTGCTTCCAATGTGGCTTCTGATTCTTGCAGCTTTTCTTGTGTTTGGATGAGCTCCTTGTATAATGTCATTAGTAAGGAAGTTGCATCCTTTTCTTGCCTCTGCTGGGCAACCTCATCCGTTTGTGGGTGGAGAGTTAGTGATATTTTCAATTTCTTCTTTATTGCTGCCATATCAGCATCCCTCAGCTTGAGGACTTGTTGTACAGCCTTAACATCATTGGGGTCATGCCCAAACTCTATTATTATTTCCTCTAAGGCCTTAATCCTGTTATCTTTAGCTTGAGAGGAAGCCTTTTCCAACTCAAGCTGTGCTGCAGTATTGTTCAGGCTATTTTGCAGCCTGTAGTTGACTAAGGTCTTATCAGCCAGGGTGGCATAGACCATCTCACCCGTCTGTTTGTGGAGCTCAATTTGATCCATTGGGTGGATTTCTTTTGACAGGACCTCCAGATTGGTCCTGATATAGTCTGCAGCTGTTTGTGGTTGCTGCACTGTTGGAGTGAAGTAGCTCATGGTCATCTTTCCCTCTTGCACATCAAATGCAGAGATGAGCCTTTGTTGGTTTGAGGGATCCATGTTCAGCAGGTGATTGTAGAGCTGAATCTTCAGTGGTTCACTCCTTCTCTTTGCATCCTTAAACTGTTGTTTGATGCTTGTTCCTGCTCCCTTTTGTTGAGCTGAGGAGCTCACTTCTCCCAATGCTGCCCTGTCTTGCTCCTGTTGCAAGGAGCTGGCAGAAGCCTCCATGCTTGGCATTTCCTCTTCTGAGAAGGGATTTAACCTTTGTCTCTTCTCAGGTGATTCAGTGAGGGGAGTCTCCCTTTCTCTTTTTCTGCTAACGTCCTCCCTTTAAGGGGTTTGGAGGACGGAGGAGTCAACCCTAGAATCCTGCCTTGGAGGTGCCATTGGTGTTGTCTGTTCTTTGGTGGCCATTTGGGCCTCTCCTGTTTGCTTTTGCTGACCCTGTTGGTCTCCTTGCTGTTGTTCTTGTTGGGGCTGCTGGTGTTGATCCTGTTGACCCTGTTGCTCTTCCATGACCATTTCCTTGCCTTTGCTCTGCCCTTGATCTGTGGTTTGCACTGCCTCTTGCTGTGTTGCAGAAGATGAAGCAGCTGCTCCTGTTTGAGGCTTTGGCAGAGTAAGTACCTGAGAAGGAGATTCCAAGTCAGCCATTTTTAACAAATGCCTCCTAGCTCTCTCAACTAGTTCTTCTTGGGTGACTGGCTCTTCCAGTGTGTTTCTTCTCCTCTTTGGTTGGTTGGCATGTCTTTGAATGTGGAGCAAGCTCACATGCTCATAGCCAGAGAGTTTGAATTTCTGCCTTTTCAGGGATATGAAATTGTTAGGGTCATAGGGCTTCCACAGGAAGCTTTGTTTTAGGCCAAGGCCTTCTAGCATCCTGTCTGCCTCTTTCCATCCTTCTCTTTTATTTAGGAAAAAGTGGCCAAGTTGGTTTCTTACTTTAAGCTGTGCCTTTTTGCCCCTTCTTGCAAAGTGCACCATATCGGCATTGCCAAATTGCCTGAAATATTCCAAGGCAAAGAGTCTCATAGGCACATACCTGGG
>APFE030819223.1:7281-36955 GCA_000404065.3 Pinus taeda | reverse complement strand
TACCAAGCTTTTGTTTGATGATTCTGCCAGGCCATTTCCTTGGGGATAATATGCAGTAGAATGGCCCAAAGTGATGTGGAATTTGTGGTAGAAACTGACCATCTTTTTAGATCTGAAAGCTGCAGCATTGTCTGTTATTATTTTATCAGGGCATCCAAATCTAGCAAGGATGTTGGTCTCAAGAAACTGTATTATGGTGGAATCATTTGCTTGTCTGCATGGGATTGCTTCAATCCACTTTGTGAAGTAGTCTGTTGCTGTCAGAATCCATCTGTCTTGGCTTGAAGATGAGGGGTTGATTTCTCCAATGAAATCTAGGCCCCATTGCTGAAATGGTCTCTCTGTTGCAATAGGCCTTAGGGTTAGTGGCAGCAATTGTCTCTTTCCTTAAAATACTTGACATTTGTGACATGCAGTGGTGAATTTCTTGACATCAGAGAAAATAGTGGGCCAATAGTATCCAGCTCTAAGTATTTTGTCCACAGTGGACTTCCAGTATAGATGCCCACCACAATCACCTGCATGAAACTCCTCCATGATTTTGTTGGCTTCATTTTCAATCAGACAATTTAACAAGATGCCCTCATGGTTTTTCCAAAATAGATTTTCTTCCATGACACAGAATTTTAAAGCTTTCATTTTTAAGAACCTACATTTAGTTCTGGACAGCCCTGGGGGAGCACACAGGTTTTGTAACACATAGCAGATATCAGAATATCGGGGGGATTGTTCAAAGGCTACATTGATCTTTGGAGTCGCCAGCTCCGATTCACTGTCAAGTTGGTTGATGTCTAAGGCTTGGAAGTTTGTTTCAGACATCAATTTAGCCAAGCCCTGCCCTTTTATCAGTTTTGTAGGCTTTATTTCTATGTCAAATTCCAGGATGTTTGCAATCCATTTCCCTCTTCTACCTTCCAAGTTTTCTTGAGTAAGTATATCTTTGACAATTGGGCCTGGCACATAGGCTATTATATGGGAGTATAGGATGTAAATCCTAAAGTCCTTAATAGCTTTGACCAAAGCATATGCTTGTTTTTCCATGATCTGGTACTTGAGGGGTGCATCTCTAAGAGCTTTACTAAAGAAGGCAATGGGTTTCTCATTCCCTTGGTCATCTTTCTGCAGTAAAACTGCAGCAATTGTATGCTCAGAGGCAAAGGAGAATATGATGAACTCTCTATCAAACCGAGGGTTAGTTAGGACAGGGGTTTGAGTAAGGGCAAACTTGATGCCCTCAAAAGCTTGTTTAGCCTCCACTGTCCATTTGACTTTGGAATCCTTTTTCAACATATTGTTAAGCAATTTGCTTAGCTTAGCCAGGTTTGGGATAAACCTTCTTAGAAAGTTGATTTTTCCCAAAAAGCCTTGTAATTCTTTTATATTCCTTGGATGGGGCATTTGCTGGATAGCCTAGATTCTGTCTCGGTCAATTCTGATACCATCTTTGGAAATAATGTGACCCAGTAATTTCCCTTCCTCCAGTCCAAACAAGGATTTTTTAGGGTTCAAGGAGATTCCATATTTCCTGCATGTTGTAAATATCTGCCTCAGATGCTTTAAGTGGTCTTGGTCAGATTTTGAAAAAGGTGTGAGATCATCCAAGTAGATGACCAGGAAGTCATGGATCTCTTTGGAAAAAGCAATATCCATTGCTCTTTGAAATGTAGCCCCTATGTTTTTCAAACCAAAAGGCATTTTAACATATTTAAAGGTCCCCCATGGAGTTGTAAATGCCGTTTTGTCCTGATCATCAGGATGGACTAAGATCTGATTGAAGCCTGAGAAGCCATCAAGTAAGGAAATCCTAGAGGCCCCTACTACTCTCTGTAGGATGTGATCCATCTTGGGTAGGGGATAGTTATCTTTCAATGATACTTGGTTGAGGTTTCTCAGATCAACACAGAGCCTAATTTCCCCAGTCTTCTTCCTTGTAGGGACCAAGTTTGAAATCCAATCAGAGAATCTGATTAGTGCTATAATGCCTGCTTTGAACATTTTCTGTACCTCTTGCTCCATTGCTGGGAGGAGCATAGGATTAATTCTCCTCAGTTTTTGTTTAAAAGGCTTCTGATTTGGCTGTAGTGGGATGGTGTGTTGTATCACAGAGGTGTCATATTATTTGAGGTCCTCGTAACTCCATGCAAACACATCTTGAAACTCCTTAAAAAGGTCAATGTATTTGGGCTTTTGGTCAGGTGGTAATGCAGCAGACAGTTTTATGATTTTGGGCTGTTCAACCGTCCCAATGTTATGCTCCTCTATAGTAGTGTTTAGGGGCTGAAATTTTGGTTTGTTGGGAACATCGTTGGAGTCAAAAATGTCTTCCAAAGGGGCTAAGCCTATTGGAAGAAAATTGTTCTTTAATTGTATCACCTCAGTTTCATACTCAGCTATCTCCTCATATTCAACCTGTTGGATTTCTTGTATGTTGTGTTGGTTGAAGATTGTAGGATGTAGGATTTGATTAGCCGTTTTGGGTGATATTACTTGGTTGTTGTGTTCACCATGTGTTTGTGATCGATTTTCTGTTTTAAGTATTTGTGATTGACTTGCTGACTCAGTGTCTATATTCAGACCTGAAAATTCTTCCTGTAAAGTTAGAAAATTGTTGATTTGTGTGTCATTGTCAAACACCTGCCAGTCCTTTATATTGTTTGGGATTGATGGTCTGTGTTTCACTTCAGCTGTAAAACAGTGGTGGGGCTCAAAAGGAAGCTTGCAAGTACTTGCAAACATGGCTAGACTATGAGCATGAAGGTTCTGAGCCCTGGGAACTTTGGTAATCTGGAACTCAGTAAAAGGCTTTAGTAACTCAGTGGCAGCAGACCTATAAGCCCTGAGTCTTTTATCATTGGTAACAAAATTTCCTTTGACCTGTTGGATAACTAAGTTGGAATCCCCTAGGATTGATACTCTAAAGGCTTGTAGGGATTGTACTAACTTGAGGCCTAGTAGGAGAGCCTCATATTCAGCCATGTTGTTGGTGCATTTGAAGTTTAGTCTGTAGGCTCTGCCTTCTGCATGGCTGTTTTGTTTGTTGTGCACCCATACTCCTGCTCCTGCCCCTAATTTGTTAACTGATCCATCAAATTCTAAGAACCATTGAACCTCCTCTTTTAGGGGGGTTTGGATAATATCTCTATGGTCTAGATTTGTGAGTTGGAGTATGGGCTGTTTACTTAGTTTGGCTTTGATGGCAATCTTCTCGTTTGGTAGGATCGGCTTAGTTTCTAAGGGAGCAATTTGTTCTTTTGATTTCTGATCCTGTTTTGGAGTCCTGATTTCACCATCATTTGTCTTGTGTTGTTGAATACTTGTATCCTCTGATTCAACCAGTGTTTGTATGTCAGGATTTCCTTGATTGGCAGGCTGATTTGTCTTAGATATCTGAGTTTCTTTATTGTTTTTGCTACCTATATTGTCATTGAAAAGGATATATGAGTCTATGTCAGAATGCACAGCATATATGGGGAAGTTTTGAGGCTTCTCTGTAGTGCTGACCATGTATTTCATCAGAGACTCTCTATACAATCTCTTGGGCTGACCGAAGACTGTGATGGTAGCATAAGACATGTCTAATTGAAGAGACCCTTGAAGTTTGGCTCCCCATGATCATGACAATAACATCCCATATTTGGGTGGGATATCAGCAACAACCACATCCATCAAGATTGTTTTGTTAGGGTATTGGATTAGGGACACACATAAGTCTTTTATCAGTCCTAGACATTTGACCTGGCTGGAATCAAATGAGAACAGGTCCTTGTAGGGCCTGGTAATATCTAAATTTAGCCTTTCCATGACCGATTTTGGCATTAAGTTATGAGATGCACCCGAGTCAAACATTGCATTTTGTAAGATCTTGTCATGTACATGCAAGCTAACATAAAAGGGTAGGATGCCTGAGCCTGCTATTTTTCCATCAACCTCTAGGCCAAACAGTAATTCTGGGGTGTCATCCAACACATTGACATTGTCTTTGTTTTGGGTGAGTTGGAGGGATTTCTCAATCTGCTGTTTATAGATGTTATTTTTGGCTAGCTCTGCCAGAGGGATGGATATTTTTAGTTTTCCAATTTCAGCTTCCAAGTCAAAGGGTTTTTCAGTTTGGACTTCGGTGCTATGGGTGAGCCCCCTTTCTTTGTTTGGTAAGGTTTCCTCTTGCTTTTGGGGCTTATTTTCCTCAATCACCTCTTGGGGCCTTTTGCTTGGGTTGGAATGTACAGATGATGCAGCTAGTGAGTTTGGTGTATGCTCAGTAACTTCTTCAATGGTTACTTCCTTTGTGAGTGCATTAGTTGTATTCTTTGGTTCTGTTACTATGGCACTATTGGGCTGTAGTCTATCCTTGGTTTTCTCAGGCTGTGTTATGTTTACATTCCTACTTCGTAGTTTGTATTGTTTGTGGACCTCATAGATAGCTGTGTCATAGCCTTGTTTGAAATCAAATGACTCTCCTGACTTTGTTTGAAATTGTTTGCTGTCTTCTTCTTCATGATCCTCTTGACTTAGGAAGACTTGGTGCTCATCATCAAGACCCATTAGGTGGATATGGGTGTCATCCACTTGTTCTTCTGATGTGGATGTTTCAGCATAGTTCTCTTGAAATGGAGGCCTTATTTCTGGATCATTGTTGGCTTTGCCCCCACTAGGGTTTTGGTTCCTTATAAAATTTGGATTTCTGTTGGAGTTATTTTGTGGTGCCTCCCATGAAGACTTCCTTTCCACAGACTCTACTCTGTCACCCAACCTCTTCATACCAGAAATTATTGCATCTAATTTTTGGTCAAAGGCTGAGGGTTCCTCTTTGAAGGCAACTCTCTTTTCTAATTTAGCCCTATTCCTCTTAGCAATCAGGTTTGCTTCAACTATCACAGCAACCTTCTGAGCTTCTTCAAGGGTTTGAGGGGCTCTTTCTTTTAGTTGGTAGGCCATGTCAGGGTCAAATCCATTTGGAAATTTATACAAGGCCAAGTCAGGGGGAGGTCTCAGGTTTTGAGGTATTGCATTATATACATTATTAAACCTAGCACAGTATTCCAAAACTGTCTCTTGAGGACCTCTTTTAATCATGTCATATTCACCAAGTATATGTAGAGGATCCTTCTTTTTACCCCATCTGTTTGTGAAGGATTGGTAAAGCTCATCAGGGTTATTGATGGTGTTTGTAGGAAGTGACCTGAACCAGGTTCTCACATCCCCTGTTAAGCTTTGGACAAATATTTTCATCCTCAAAGTCATCATCTATCTCATAATTTTCAAAATGATCTTGCATTCTCTTAGCATGCTGGATAGCTGAATAGGGGCCAGTGGAGTCAAAATATGAGATTTTGGCCTGATAATCTTGAGGTAAGGCCACAGGATTGGCAGGTAGTTGCAGAGGTGCATACCTCATAGCCATATTCACAAGATTTTGGGGGTTGATAAGGGCAACTGGGACAACAAGAGCAGTGGGTACCACAGGGGTAACAGGTATAGAGGGATTTAGAGTGCTAGTCAAGGGAATGTGTATAGGGGAAGAAGATGTGGGTGGGGGGCTTTGGGATGTTGATGGAGAGCTAGGGGAATTAGGAGTGGAACGGAATAAGACTTTGATTGGAGTGGAGATAGGGTTAGGGTGGACTGTCTCTGGACTGAGGTCAGCAAGGTTATCTTGTTTCTGCTGATTCCTAATTAGTCTGGGGATTTTATTGGGATTTTCGAAGACAGCAGGAGGATTGGGATCAGGATTAGCCCTAGTGTATCGAATACTCTTCTTGGGAGCCAGCTTCTGAGCTAGTCCTTCAAATTTTTCTGAAGGATTTGTAGAGCAAGGACTGAACAGGAGCTTTGAAAGATTCTCTGTATCTGTATTGGGTATAAAGGATATCTGAGTCAGCTCTACCTTAAGGCTGCAGATGCTTGTATGGGAGCAGTTTAAAGGTTTCTTGACTGATGTTCAGTTTCTGAGTGTAATCTCTTGGTAGATATACAGACCTTTAGATCCTAAAGGTCCCCAGTGGAGTCACCATTTATGTTAACACCCAGGTTGTTCCCTATGACTCCCAAGGGAATACGGCCGGGGTAACCACTAACCAATCTTTGGACTACAGCTTCTAGCCCAGCTGTAATCAGAGAGGGCTCTCTCTGTAGGGTTTGTCACTGTTTTTATGGAGTTTTTAGGCTAGTTATGAAGTAAAGGTTTGTTTGTTTTTATGTTTGGTTGGGAGGATGCTTCTGATAGTTTTTAGAGTTTTCTCTGCAGGTGAAACTAATCCATTGGGCAAATGGGGTCTGTAGTTGTTGCTTCCTTGAGATCCTGGCTAAAGTGCAGCTGGAATTACAGGGCCTATGTGTATTTCATAAAACAAACGGTAAATTGTGAGGGTGAAAATGAGAAGCAACTAGCAAAGAGCATTTAAGAATTCTTTACTAAGCTGGAATGTGGGAAAGGAATCTATTACTTAGGAGCATTACTTGAATTCCTGAATAAATAGATTACTGTGATGATATAGTGTGAAAGGTAGCATTTAAGAATTACTCTTTCTTTACCATAACTGAAGAAAACATTTGAGATAGCTTAGATTGAGCTCAGGTTAACCAATGATTAAATCCTGAGGCTATTCTTTTTCCATGCTATCTAGATATTGAGTACATGAAAACACTTGAATGAATAAGAAAACATAACAAGCATATAACAGAGAGTAACGAGAAAAACTTATTGAGCCATGAAATACACAGGAATCCTGCAACTTTCAACCATACACCAGCAAGCCATCAAGAGACACAATGCTTTTGGAAATCCCATCATCCTTTGTATTAGTTGTCTAAATATTTACAATAGAGGAGTAACAGAATAGATCTTAAGAGATTTCTTACATCCGGAGTCCAACCCCTGCTAACAAATGCGAGGGGAAATATATAGGAGTCTGTTTACAAAATACCATAGGCATTGAGTCATATGAGAGGGAAAATATCTTCTTTCACTCGTACAGGGCTTATAGATGAGAAGTTATTACAATCTTAAATGAGTTATAAAGGCTCTTAACTCCCGTCAGAGCAATTTTGACCTTTGGGGCTCACGAAGTCAGTTGAGCGGCTTTAACATAACTACTGAATGACATGTTTGTGCAGCTGTCACTTCCTGTGTCTTCTTGGCTCTGCCACCCGTGCCTGCTGATGTTGTTGTTGTAGCCGTGTACCTGTGCTGAGTTGGCTCAGCGTCTTCATACCTGCTGATGTGTCATTGTCCTGCTGTGTATGAGATGCAAACTTTTTGCTGAAGAGAAAATCGTGATTACTGACTTTGGTTCAACAGTAATCTTATCAATTCCTGCCATGTATCTGGTGGAGGTAATTGATGTTTCAAAATTCACCCCATGGTCTCATCAGCCTCTGTATACTTATAAAAGTGAGGGGGCTCATCAAATAAGTGTGCAATTTCATTTCTAATAAAAAATAAATTATCTATTCTATCAAAAAGAATTTGCCCTGTTACTGGGCCAGCTTCTGAAGATGTACTCGGTGCCTCAGCAATCTGTGTTGCTGCAAAACTGCTTACTCTCTTAACATATTTCTCATGGGAGAGTAATTTTCCTGAAGGATCTAATATGCTGGGGAGCCCCGTGTCCTACAAGGTATTAACCTGTTCTAAAATTTGTTGATATCAGCTTGCATATCCTGGATTCTTCTGTCCAGGGTCTGAATCAGGTTTCTCATTGTCAGGACTCTTTTGATTAAGGAGATAGTCTCAGTCCTGTTTCCAATCCCCATTCTTACCAGCTGGGAACTTGTTCTATAGTTCAACACTACTATCATCTTGGGGGCAATCTCAAGCATATTGACTAGAGATGCCCTTGCCCTCTGCATTTCTTTTCTTGCTCTGCCTATGAGTGCCACTTGCTCATATATGGCCTCAATATATTCCCATTGGTTTGTTATTGATTGGCCAATGGTGGTCCAAATGACCTTTTTGAGCTCTGCTGTGACTTTATCCAATGTGAGCTCCTTTTCCAGTTCAGCAATCCTCTTTTTCAGGGCCTTTACCTCCCTTTCCCTCTCAGCCACATTTTGCTTTGATTTGTCATATTTCTCATTTATTTTTGCCAGGCTGTCCTGGGCTTGGCTTAGCTCAGACATTTGGGACTCCAGTACCTATATTTCTTTCCTCAGCTTCTGCATGTCCAGGCTTTCAGCCTGCTCTGTTGTTGGTGCTGAGGTGGTTGGTGCTGTGGTGGTTGGAGCTTCTTGCTGCACTTGTTGGCTGGGAGGGGCAGTGTCTTGAGGGGTTCCCTCAAGGTTTATTGTTTCTAGAGGTGGTTGGGAAGATTGCCCTACCTCCTTCTGCTGTAATGCTGCGTCCAATATGGCTTCTGATTCCTGCAGCTTTTCTTGTGTTTGGATCAGTTCCTTGTATAATGTCACTAATAAGGAAGCTGCATCCTTTTCTTGCCTCTGTTGGGCAACCTCATCCGTCTGTGGGTGGAAAGTTGGTGGGATTTTCAATTTCTTCTTTATGGCTGCCATGTCTGCATCCCTCAGCTTGAGGACTTGTTGCACAGCCTTAACATCATTGGGGTCATGCCCAAACTCTATTATTATTTCTTCTAAGGCCTTGATCCTGTTATCTTTAGCTTGGGAGGATGCCTTCTCCAATTCAAGCTGTGCTGCAGTATTGTTTAGGCTATTTTGCAGCCTGTAGTTGATCAAGGTCTTATCTGCCAAGGTGGCATAGACCATCTCACCCGTTTGTTTGTGAAGCTCAATCTGATCTATTGGGTGGATGTCTTTTGACAGGACCTCTAGATTAGTCCTGATGTAGTCTGCAGCTGTTTGTGGTTGCTGCACTGTTGGAGTGAAGTGGCTCATTGTCATATTGCCCTCCTGCACATCAAATGCAGACATGAGCCTTTGTTGATTTGCAGGAGCCATGTTTAGCAGGTGATTGTAGAGCCAAATCTTTATTGGCTCACTCCTTCTTTTGGCATATTTGAATTGCTCTTTTATGCTTGCACCTGTTCCCTGCTGCTGCCCTGAGGAGCTCACCTCTCCTAATGCTGCCTTGTCTTGTTCCTGCTGCAAGGAGCTGGCAGAAGCCTCCATACTTGGCATTTCCTCCTCTGAGAAGGGATTTAACCTTTGCCTCTTCTCTGATGTTTCAGTGAGGGGAGTCTCCCTCTCTCTTTTTCTCCTAATATCCACCCTTTGAGGGGTTTGGAGGATGGAGGAATCAACTCTAGAATCCTGTCTTGGAGGCGCCATTGGTGTTGTATTTTCTTGGGTAGCCATTTCGGCCTCTCCTGTTTGCTTTTGCTGACCCTGTTGGTCTCCTTGGTGCTGTTCCTGTTGATCCTCTTCTTCTTCCATGACCCTTTCCTTACCTTTGCTCTGTCCTTGCTCTGTATTTTGCACTGCCTCTTGCTGTGTTGCAGAAGATGAAGCAGCTGCTCCTGTTTGAGGCTTTGGCAGAGAAAGCACCTTAGAAGGACATTCTAAGTCATCCATTTTTAACAAATGCCTTCTAGCTCTTTCAACTAGTTCTTCTTGAGTCACAGGCTCTTCCAGTGTGTTTCCTCTCCACTTTGGTTGGTTGGCATGTCTTTGAATGTGGAGCATGCTCACATGCTCATAGCTAGAGAGTTTGCATTTCTGCCTCTTCAAGGATATAAAGTTGTTAGGGTCATAGGGCTTCCACGAGAAGCTTTGTTTTAAGCCAAGGCCTTCTAACATTCTGTCTGCCTCTTTCCATCCTTCTCTCTTGTTTAGGACAAAGTGGCCAAGTTGGTTTCTAACTTTGAGCTGTGCCTTTTTACCCCTTCCTGCAAAGTGCACCTGATCGGCATTGCCAAATTGCCTGAAATACTCCAAGGCAAAGAGTCTCATGGGCACATACCTGGGCAGTTTGTATGGGCACAACTCACACCCATATATTCTGATCACAGTGAAGTGTTGGTAAAAGTACCAATCCCCTATGATGTAGGCACTGGATAGCTGCAGAATCCTCTGCATCTCATCAGATAGTCTTGGTGGGGGTGAAGTCACAAAGAGAGACATAGTTGGATGGATGAACAAGTCTATGAACTTTGAGTATGTGTATGGGGAGTATGTGAGGATGTGGAAGACTGAGGTCCAGTATACCACTGACCTTGGGTTGCCTACTGCATCAGTTCTCTTGATCTCAAAGGAGAACTTCTCATGTTGGTGGTACAGAATGAGATGATAAATGTATGAGGTGTATCTGAACACCTTCTCTCTGGACAAGTGTAGAAATTGCTCATGGATCTTGTCTGAGATGTATGTGACATAATCATAGCAAATGGGGGTTTTGCCGGGGGAAAACATTGTCATCATTACCAAAACAGTTTCCTCAATAAACTCCATTGATTTGTAACCCAAAACTGAGCTTATCATGTATGCCAAGTCCAGACCCAGCTGATTTAGATAGCCATAAAAAATGGGAGGGTGCAGCACTGTGTCAAAGTTTTTGATGAACAGTTGATTCAGCTTTAGGCTCTCTGCTTCTGTCAGTATCTTGGCTCCTTGATTGATTAAGTCTAGTAGGGACAAGGGAACCAATTTCTTTTGGGTTTTGAACTGGAGCATCTCCCTGATGGCTTCAGGGGTGGTGTAAAACACTACTGCCCCTTGAGGGTTGAGCACAACCCTCTGCATAGGGTCATAGCAGACAGCACATAAGTGAATTAGGTCAGGGAACTAGTTGACCTGAGGCAGCTTAAATATTGGGAGGGAGGACTCCCAAATGCCTAGAATATCTGTTCCATCTTTGTGCTTAGCCCTGAGCTCATTTAGCAAGTGAATGTGGAACTTACATTTGGATGGGTTGTCCTATGAGATTTGGTAATCTAGGTCTGCCAAATCTTGCCAATCCAGCTCTCTCTGGGGGGCATTCAGGGGAGTAACATTGAGGGCTACTGATGCCGAGGGGGTATCCATGTCTGTTTGAATGTTTCTTGACAACTGATGAACGTGCTACCTAAGAAAGTTGAATTCAGAGGAATGCAGAGTAGCAGGATTGATTTATAGCAGAATAGAATACTGCTGGGCTCTCTGAGAAGGCTTCTTACAGAATTTAGCAGACCTCCTTTGATAATCTAGGAGCAGGTTATGAGTTCACGATTGCGCGAACAGAGAAGGGTTTTCACTAAAATTTTAGTGCGAAATGGCTCTGCCAGTAGATTTCGACCGTTAATTCTTTGAGGGGGAGCTGGATATGTTTGGTTTTGTGGTGAATTCTTAGTCTTCTGCCGTGTTTGGGTATTTTTTACAATTTACTGTGAATAAACTAGTTTGCAAGGAGGTACACGGGCAAATACCTGTTTAACCAGTTGCTCGGGACGAAACAGCAGTTGGGTGCGAGCTTTGAACTTCTGTGGATGGTCTGGAGTTGGCTGGAAAACTGTTCGTCGTAATATGCATGCAGAAAGAGCAGAGGTGCTTTTTACAAAAAGTGATAAAAAACACGAAAAATCGTCAAAATATGGCTTTTTCGGTTTATTGGCGCATTTTTTGAGTGACGTCAGCAAGTGGGTCTAGGTGGGATGACGTCAGCAGGACGTCATCAGGTGACGTGGCGGCCTGAGACCGGTCCACGGGGGTGGTGAGGTGGCGTCCAGGTGGACGAATGGAGGGCAGGGTGCGCGGTCGTGGCGCTGACGTAGGCGACAACGGGATGGTGACGCGGGCGGACAGGTGTCGCCATATCGGGCCCCCTCCTGCACGGCAAGGAATCTGTCAGAGGGGGCTCTGACGGAGTTTGGGAGCTACGCGTGTCCCCGCGTGACGTCATCGTCTGACAGATATCGGAAGGTATCTGTCGGACATCGGGGGCCTTGCGAAATCCACGAAAACCGTTGGATTTTAAGTGCCAGATCTGACGGTTGTCGGACAAGGAATATGCACGAAGGATAAAACTACTGGTGGTTATCTGTCAGACGTCGGGCCCGTCCGAAACCCACAATAACCGTTGATCTGGAAAGGCCGCGATCTGACGGATATCGGGCCAACAAGCTGCATGGTGGATAATGTTAGTGAGCGGCTTAAAATAATAATTTTTATCGCCTGGCGGGACCCTTTGGTTTATGAATGATTTTCAATAGTTTTTAATGATTTTCTTTAATAAAATCATATTTGCCCGGCGACATTAGGAAAGGCGGAAATCAAAGGTTTTTATGAAATTTTGGCATAGGGCATACGAGGGTAAAACTTAGGATAAGCGGGTTTTGATGGGTTTATATAAAAAAAGGCGCATATTGGATCCCGACCTTAGGATAAGGTGGGGAAGGTATGTTTTATCAAATTTTTGCCTTTTAGTGGTATAAGGGTTCTCAAAAGGGTTTTTCTTCAAGGGTCTTTAGGCAAAAATGGGGAATAGGCTAAGCAGATGGGTTCTGATGGGGATAAGGGAGTAGACCTGGGTTCTTGGACTTAACCAGATGTTAATCCAATGCCCTGGGAGTGGAAATTATGGCTATAATGCCAAGGAGGGGATATTTATACTTTGTTTGGGGTTTATACACCATGGTGTTATATTAATAGGGGAAGTGAAGTATAGGGAGCTAGATAATAGAGTTAGAGGTTAATGTGGGGGGAAAATGTTAAAGAAGACCAATACAACTAAGTTTTCTTGAAAACAACTTAGTGTAAAGAGTAGATCAAAATGAAAAGATTTTTGCACAAGAAATGTGGCTTTTAAAGGCCACAAGAACCACCATAAGGCCTTGAGTCTCTCTTGTATACACAACTTGTGAAGGGATGTTAGTAATGAGTGGTATACAAATGGAAAGGAAAGTTAGTCATGCTCCACTATGTTGGTTTTCCTGTACCTAGTTAGCAAATTTGATCTTGGAAGAGTCACCACTTCTGCAACCCCATCTACCTACCCAACTATTTTGCCTAGCATTTTTTATTTCTTCTTGGAGGGTGCACTTGGACTTGCAAACCCCTTGTGTGCCTTTTCTTTTCCATTGGCTTTTTGCTTTCATTTCCTATATAGCACTACCCTTATTTCTTCCAAGGCCCCAGATTAAACAGTTGGGAACCTTAGTTTCTCTACCTAACTACTGATCTGCCAAGATTAAACAGTTTGGACAGATTTATTTCTCTATTCTACAAGATAAATTGAAAACATGGCATGATCCAGATTGGACTGTTGGGTCATCCATCAGAACTTTAATGAGTATGAAGACATATACACACCTTGTCTTTTCTTGCAAATATGGAACCTTTGTAGCAGCAAAGTGGAGCATATTTGGCACTTGAATTTGCCAATCATGAAATATGAAACCTATTGGTATAGGTATCCAACACAGACCAAAATAATTTTTCTTTCACTCCTCCCTTGGTGACTTGACTCAAGGGCCAAGTGATATGACAAAATCCCAACATGAACCTGCGGTAGAAGTTGGTAAGACCTAGAAAGCTGCGAAGCACTGTCAAAGTGGTTGGATATGGCCAATCCTGAATGACTTGGATCTTAGCTGGATCCACATGTACCCCCTGTTCATCAATAATGTACCCGAGATACTAAACTTGGATCATGCCAAAAGTGCACTTCTCCAAATTGGCACATAACTTGTGTTGCCGCAATGTTTGGAGAACCTGTCGGATGTGGTGGAGGTTCTCTCCCCAAATATGGCTGAAGATCAAGATGTCATCCAAGTATACCACTACAAATGAGTTGGTGAATGGCTACAAGATGTCATCCATTAGCCTCATGAAGGTTGTAGGAGCATTTTTCAATCTAAAAGGCATAACCAACCATTCGAAAATGCCCTCCTTGGCTCTGAAGGCAGGTTTCCACAAAACAGAGGGTTTGATTGGTACCTAGTGATATCCTAACTTCAAATCATTCTTGCTGAAATATTTTTCCCCTTTTAGTTGGTCTAGGAGGTCATTAATCCATGCGATCGGGTGCCTATTAAGGACAGTGATCTTGCTTAGCGCTCGATAGTCAATAAAGAGTCTCCAAGTCCCATCCTTCTGTACCAACATGATTAGGCTCCCACAGGGTGATGAACTCGGACAAATGTGACCTTTCTGCAACAGCTCCTAAATCTGCCTCTTGATTTCATTGTTCTCTAGAACGGAGCACTGATAGATTGGTCCATGATCTGAATTGGATCCTTAAACTCTCTTAAAGCTACCCGAACTCTGTAAAAAATCATGTCGGTTTTAAAGTCTTGTGGATGTCGAAGCCTATCAGAAATAACCTCTGAACAATGACAATTTGCAGCAAGCACGTAGCAACAATGACCTTCGGTCAAAGCACATTAACTGTTGGCCCATGGGGACCATGCATGGCCCAAAAATGGAAGTTGGGGAGCTCAAACCAAAAAAAAAAGGTTGTTTCTGATGCATGATTAGTGCAAATCACGAATCGTTGGGAAAAACCCCTCGAGAAGGAGAATCCCCCAGTGCTCGGTCACAAGGGAAGCCAAAAAACCATGGGAAAAGCGCTAAAACCGAAGGCAGGTCCCACGCTCCAAAACCGACAGAATATCGGAGGCGTTTCGGGTGGTATGCTAGTTTGTCAGAGGACCAAGTGATTCCATACAATGAATGACGCATGTATGGAAGATGAGAGAGAAAACCGCTCTCATCACGGGCTAACGTTCGAGCAAGTCACTCGTGCGATAAAAGCAATAACCGTAGGATCTAGAGGCCCCATATTTAACGACAGAGATTGCACCCGATGGGAGACCGAATTTGGTGAAATAATAGGCTGAAGAATATAAAGGTTTTAAGTCCAATTTGACTGCTGAGCTGGCAGATGATTCATTCCGTAGCATAACCGAAATAACAACCGTTCAAGGAAAAGCTGGCGCTTATTTTGTGAGGACACGAGTGGCCACCTTTCTGTGAAACGTTACACAGTGGCGATGACACAAAAGCAGGGTAATTCTAGTGGACAGAGGTAGGTGAATGAGAGAGCTGAAAGCGGAAATGAACAGTCAGGAAGAAGATGGCTTAAAGCCACAGACTGACAGAGATAGAGGGAAAAAAAAAAAAAGAGAGGAGAGAAAACAACGAGAACAAGTTGAATGTGCAGAGAGTCTTTGGGGTCACTCATAGGTCGAGTGAAAATCCAAAGAGTTCAATTGACAATAGGATATTTTTGTTAGAGTTGCTTGGAGGTCGAGCGACTCACAAAGGCATGCAAAGGCTGAGAGAAAGAGCTTAGAAAAGCCAGAGCAAAGAGCCAGAGCCAAGAGCTAGAGCAAGCACCAGAAGCGAGAACTGAGAGCTAGAACCAGAGCCCGAACAAAAGAGCCAAAGCTAGAGTCAAAGCCACAGCCAGAGCAAGAGCCAGAGCCAGAGCCAAGAGCCAGAGCTAGAAAGTTGAAGAGCTCCAAGAGCCAAGGGATAAGAAGGTGTTCTAATCCCAATGTTCCTGTGTAAAACATTAGAGTTAAGTGCAGCACTTGTAAAAGAATTGAAGCCATAATCCCAGAGAGCCTAATCAAGTTCATTAGAGCTCAAGGAGACATAGCCGAAGATATCAAGGTGAAATCCATATTATCTTGTTGTATTATGTGTTTTTTTTTACTGCTGCTTTAACTACTATTATATGCATTTATATATTAGTTTAAGTACCTTCCCATATCATCACAAACAATAGATTTTAAAGTAAATAATCTGCTGAAAACAAATACAAGCATACACCCATATTTTCAAGCATTTCTTATTTCCGCATTGGTTGATCAAATAGACTTGGGAAAATTTAAAGCTTTGGAAGTGGAAGAGGTTCTTGTAAGTTAGACAAGAAGCCTAAGAGCCCCATTTTCAGATCAGGTGGTATCAGAGCTTAAGATTGATTAGCCCCACCTTCAAAGAAGGTTGTATCATAATTCTTGATTGACATGGCAAAGATTGCTTGTCTGAAAGGTGTTTGGATAGTCAAGGATTGATTGCCTCATCGATTGCATGCTTGATTGCAGACTGACTATTGTTTGAGTTTGCAGAGGTGAATGGAAAGCTATTGATAGCTCAGTCCAAGAAGGATAAGAAGGAAGAAGGGCTGAAGGCATTCTTCTAGCCCAAAGGACCTCAAAGAAACCCTTGAAGCACAAGAGGTTTGTCACAAAAGGTTTCTTGAGTAAGCTCTTTAATAATCTTGTTTGAAGTTCTTTTGTGCATTTTGAAAATGACAACTTCTACAAGTGAGTCCTCAAAATATTCTTTCTTCACAAGTTCCTTTGATGGAGACATGAAGCAAGACTTGTCCACCACGATGGATATGGTGAGAGAAATGTATGAGGATGGAAGGAAGAGCAACATACTAGAGCAGTTGAATTCTGTGGAGGACGAGAAGCAGATGATTTCTGGCAAATTGCAGGAAAAGGAGAGGCAACTTCATAGTGCATCAAGTATGAACCTGAAAAGGATGCATGAGTTGGAGTCACAACTCTTTGTTGCAAAAGAAGCCATGGCCAAATATTAGCTTGAAGAAGAGGTAAATAATTCCTGTTTGTCTTCAAATTCTTCTACGAATTCTTATATTGGTTCTTTTGAAAAACATACCAAAGGCATAGGCTCCAAGCTAATGTCCAAGATGGGCTATGAAGGAAAAGGATTGGGTAAACATGCACAAGGTATTGTTGAGCCAATAATGGTTGAGGAAAGGCCTAAGTATTTGGGTCTTGGCTATGGACAATCTTATGGAGAGAGTTCCAAAGCTACCATGAAGTCCATTGAAACAGTTCCCAAAAGGAGTTCATTGCAAGTCCTCTACCTCAGACGTGTGAGGATTGTATTCAGGAGGAATGCAATAGCTCGAAAAATCATTCACATGATGTAGGTGTTCAAAAGCACATACTTGAACTAGTGGGTTATGGAAACTCTGATAGCCTCGAAGGAAGTGATAGTGTCCCAAAGGGAGCTACTTCTTCATTTGTCTCACCTCCTCATGAAGACAATAAAGGTGAAAGAGGCAAGTATAAATATGGTTCTAAACATATTCCTTTTTCTTTTGTAAAGCATGGAAAAAGAATTGCATGTTCCTTTCCTGGTTTGGATAGCCATTATGTTTCTAGATGTTGGAAGAGGATGGCCACATACAGGGAAATTTTGAAGGAAAAGAAGCAAGCAGCCAAAGGTCCACAGGACAAGGCAAATCATGTTGTCAAAAGGATGCACATGTGTTGCACTTACTACCATAAGAAAGGGCACCTTCTTGAAAGGTGTTGGCATTTGAATCTAACACTGCTTCCACCAAAGCTGAAGGAGAAGGTGGAAAAATAAAATGGCAGGGATGGAAACAAAGATTCCATGATTTATGTGGTTCAGGATGATTCACATATTGATGTTGATGTGCAAACAAAGGAGGGACCTTTGAAATGGATTGGTAAGAAATGGTTAGAATTCTTATCCACTTAAGGCTGCATGTCCTTTGATGCATCTGTTTGCATTTATTTGTGGAATAAATTCAAGTTGCAGGATCTTACCACAATGGTCAATAGAAATAAGTTTAGTAGGAAACTCACTTTATTGCTACAACAATGCGTTCATTTCAACTTCAAAAGTACAGTGTACTTAAGCGAAAGTTGAAAGATGGAATGCATGCATGAGCATGAGATGCACATGATGCTAGCTTGGGAGAAGTTAACTTGGTTTCTAAAATGGAGATAAGGATCAAGTGTTTCATCTTTTGGACAAGAGTCGTAAAGGTCTTTTTCCTACATGCTTGACTTGAAGGGTCATTTGTTGTAAAGCACTGTTTTATTGGCTTGTTATCTAGTTAATCATTTGTATGTAGCTATAAGACATGGAAGGGTTCACAAGATGTGAAATCTGTTTCTTTGTTGAAGTAGGAGTTAGCCCATGCAATTTTTATCTGTATGCCTGCTGTTGTTAACAGTTGTTGGAATCTTTTCAAACAGGTACAATTGAAAGTTCTGTGGAGTAGATGTACTTCACATTTGTTTGAGCCACCTTGGATCAAGGATCAAGGCAAAGAAGTTCAAACTACCTTCTGTAAACTTCACAGTAGAAGTTCTGCATGAAGTCAAGGAGGAAAACAGTTCTTCTTGAGACGACCAACCCATCCAAGAAGGGAAGTGGTCAGAGATTTTGTTTCAGAGGCACTATGCAAAGGCTAGTGTAGGGAGGCTAGAAGAAGAGGGTGTTGTTACTTACATTTACTGCTCAGATCAATATATCAGTCTTTTGGTGGACCAAAAGTTCTTTTAGTGGGAAGGCATGATCTGAATTGGATCCTTAAACTCTCTTAAAGCTACTCGAAATCTGTAAAAACTCATGCCAAAGTTTAAAGTCTTATGGATGTCGAAGCCTATCAGAAATAACCTCTGAACAATGACAATTTGCAGCCAGCACGGAGCAACAAGGACCTTCGGTCAAAGCACGATGACCGTTGGCCCATGGGGACCATGCATGGCACAAAAATGGTAGTTGGGGAGCTCAAACCTAGAAATGGAGGTTGTTTTTGATCTGCGATTAGCACAAAATCGTGCATCGCTGGGAAAAACCCCTTGAGAAGGAAAAGCCCTGAGCGCTCGGTCACAAGGGAAGCTAGAAAACTATGGGAAAAGCTCTAAAACCGAAGGTGGGTCCCGCGCACCAAAACCGATAGAATATTGGAGGCGTTTTAGGTGGTAAGTGGGTTTGTCAGAGGACCAAGCAATGCCATACAATGAATGATGTGCGTCCGGTGGATGAGAGAGAAAACCACTCTCATCATGGGCTAACATTTGAGCAAGTCACCCATGCGATAAAATTGATAACCGTAGGATCTCGAGGCCCTAGATCTAACGACAGAGATTGCACCCGATGGGGGATTGGATTTGGCAGGAAAAAAAGTTGGAGCATATAAAGGCTTGAAGTCCGATTTGACCGTTGAGCTGGTAAATGAATCATTCTGCGGCATAACCGAAATAACAACTATTCAAGGAAACTCTGGTGCACAATTTGTGAGGAGATGAGTGACCACCACTCTGTGAAACATTACACAATGGCGATGACACAGAAGTACGGGAATTCTAGCGGATAGCAACAGATTAACAAGAGAGCTGAAAGTGGAAATGAGCAGTTAGGAAGCAGATGGCTTAAAGCCATAGACTGATAGAGATATAGGGGAAAAAAAGAAGAAGAGAGGAGAGAAAACAATGATAAAAAGTTGAATGCGCAGAGAGTCTTTGGGGTCACTCAGAGTTCGAGTGAAAAGCAAGAGAGTTCAATTGACAACAAGATATTGTTGTTAGAGTTGCTTGGAGGTTGAGAAACTCACAGAGGCATGCAAAGGCCGAGATAAAGAGCTTAGAAGAGCCAAAGTAAAGAGCCAGAGCCAAGAGCCAGAGTGAGCGCCGGAAGTGAGAGCTAGAACCAGAGCCAAAGCTAGAGTCAAGAGCAAAGTGAGAGCCAGAACCAGAGCCATAGCTAGAGTCAGAGCCACAACCAGAGCAAGAACCAGAGCTAGAGCCAAGAGCCAGAGCTAGAAAGCCAAAGAGCTCCAAGAGCCAAGGGATAAGAATGTGTTCTAAGCCCAATGTTCCTATGTAAAACATTGCAGTTAAGTGTAGCACTTGTAAAAGAATTGAAGCTATAATCCCAAAGAGCCTAATTGAGTTGATTAGAGCTCAAAAAGACGTAGCCCAAGATATCAGGGTGAACTCCATATTATATTGTTGTATTATGTGTTTGTTTTGCTGTTGCTTTAACTACTGTTATATGCATTTATATATCAGTTTAAGTACCTTCCCATATCAGCACAAACAATAGATTTTAAAGTAAATAATCAGCTGAAAACAAATACAAGCATACACCCATGTTTTCAAGAATTTCTTATTTCCGCATTGGTTGATCAAATAGACTTGGGAAAATTTAAAGCTTTGGAAGTGAAAGAGGTTCTTGTAAGTTAGACAAGAAGCCTAATAGCCCCATTTTCAGATCAATTCATTGGGCAATGGCACACCTAGGGTCATATTGATGGAGTGCTTGACCTGATAGTGCAGAGGAACCCCTACGGGGGAGGTGAAGATGTCCTCATACTCCTCCACGACCTTGTCCATCTGTAGTTATTGTGTAGAGGGGCCCTGTCTGGAGGTTGTGGCCACCGTCTTCTTCTTTCCTTAAGGGTTTATCATTAGGAAAACAAATTTCTCAGTTTTGGAAATGCATTTACTCCATTGTTTTGCAGTAACGAAAGAGATGGCAGTAGGTGGTTCTACCTCTGGTATCATGTACAACTTATTTCCCAAAGTAACAATAACAACATGGGGCCTTGATTTATACATAGCATGTCACTTCCACAAGTATGGTTGTCATAATAATACATCAAAAAATTCAAGGGGAACAATGTCACATAATACCTCATCTGTGAAGGGATTGATGTTGTATGGAAAGTGACACTTCTGGCTCATGCGAAGATCCTACCCTTGGTGAAGCCACCCGATGGTGTACGGTTGTGGATGTGTTGTGGTTGGTAAGCCCATCCACTTCATGAACTTTACTGAAATTAGGTTCTTTTTGCTCCCACTATCGACAAAAAATTGTAGCGGGGAGCCCTTTACCCACATCTAGGAGTGGAAGAGATGCTCCTCCTCCTCTGGATCTTCGAGTTCCTCCTTTTGGATCTTCATGGTGGCAACAGTGGTGCTGGGCTCCGCATCGATAATCTGCTTCCCTTTGTCATTCCTCTTGTTGGGTTCTGACTCAGAGTCAGAACATGCATCTGATTTTGAAACCTCTAGCTTGGCCACCAATGACTGCTTGGCCCGACACTCACTTTCTCATGTCCTTTTTCGGCTTTGCATCGCTATTCTTTTCTTGCAGCTTTATTAGGTTATCTTGGGCTACCCCACCTTGGCTTTATCCTTTGTTTTATAGTTTGGGGGCACCTTTCCCTTTCTTCAGATTCACAGATCCAATGTCTTGCTTCTTCTATTTAAACTATTGCTCAACCTTGACGGCATATCGGTATGTCATGCCCAGCATGGATATGTTCAGGAATCCTACTTCTTCCTAGATGTACTTATGCAGGCAGCCATGTTATTGGAGAACCAAATGTTGCTCTGTACCCTTGATACCCAACTTTGTTTGAAGGGTATGGAAAATATCGGTAAACTCCAGCACGTCTTGGTCCCTTCCCTTCCGCACCGTGGTCCACTTTATGTATTGATTCTCATAGCTTCCAACAGGGTAGTACTGCTCCATGATGGCATCCCGGAATGAATTCCAAGTGGGTGTGGCTGAAAATAACGAGCCTATACTTTCATCCTTCTGCAAGGAGTAGGTTTCCCACCAGTCTTTGACGTGGGGGACTGCTTTGAGAAGAGAAAAAATAATCTTTTCCCCACTGGAAAAATCATGAACAAAAAAATAACCCTATAGGATATTTAACCATTTATCAATGACATCCGCGTCTATCTGACCCTCGAATATGGGGATTTCAAAATTAACCTGTACCTTAAACGGTGTGGCATTTCTAGAGTGGTTGTTAGAAGTCGATGCGTCACCCTTGGGTAGCTGCTGAAGGATCTGGGAAAAGCTGTCCATCATTGCATTCCTTTGTCGCTCGAGGGCTTCTTTGAGCAAGATTTTGATAGGATCTCCTGCCCCCACATCTTTATTTTTATCCGCCATGGGAGGCCGTCGGGATTTTCAAGGCTGGTCTGCAAAGGTTCGACCAGTTCAAGCCCTAACTCCTTATATCCCGACCTCATTGGGGACATGCAAAGAAAAATAGAGAAAAAAAAATAAGACTACTATGATACCACTGATCTAGATTTAAACAGGAACGCAACAAATTATAGATATAACCATAAACACGAGATGCAATGGAAATAATACTTCATTTCATTAATGTAAAATATTGAAATATGATTACAAATAAAAATGGAAATAAACCAGCTAGGGCAATGGTAGCTTATCTCCGAGAAAAGATGTGGTGGCTACATGCCTCTAAACACCTTACAATGACGCTCAAGGGCCCTTTTATTATTGAACAATAAGAGCAAGCCCTAAACAACCAAACCCATAACCCGCGGAGATGTAACACGAAGAGTTTATGGGCCCCGTTGGGGTGAGTTGGATAGCCAACTTCCCGAGGTCGGGACTTGGTCATATTATCTCCATTTGATGCGCATGATAACTTGTTGGAAAGATCTCTCCAAGGACTATGACGAAAAATATGATTTTAGCCAGAAAATCGTTGGTTGTAGATTTGCAAAAAAACATCGTTTAGGGCCTCAAAATCGCTCTAGAAGTTTAGGACTCGAAAAAACTGCTAAAAATAGTAAAATTGTGCTACTATTAAGGAAACTGAAAAACTGAGAGAAGCAATGGTGGGTGTCCAAGTGGAATCGGTGGTTGGCCACCAATATACTCCTAGATCATCCCTCCCCTCTTAGGAATCAATGGTCCCCATTGCGTTGAGTTCCTCCATGAGATGAGGAAACTTCTGCTGAACTTGGTCCTTGGAGAGCCACTTTCCCTAGTGAAGGAGTTGACCTGCTTTGACAACTCGATATAGTTGGATATTCTATTGGTGAGTGTGCTTGAACTATGTGTCCATGATCAGATCATTGCAGCTTATTCCATGGAATCTGGATTTAACGCTTTGGGTGTGAGTTGTTCTGCAATGTCGGATGTGTCTAGTAATGGTGGAAAGTATGATTGAAGGTGGTCCACATTGAACACTGGGTGCAAGCCAAGGAATGGGGGAATGCTGAGCTCAAATGCATTTTCTCCCATAGCCTTGGTGATAGTGTAAGCACCATATTGGAGTGGTCTGAGTTTCCGGTAGGCTCTGGTAAGGCGTTCCTTTTGCAAATGCAACCTGACTTTGTCGCCACTTGAAACTTGTGTGGCACCTGATGTTGATCATGTTGCTGCTTGTACTTGGCACTTGATTTCTCTAGAATGTCATGGACCTTCTGGCGAATATGTTGGATGTGCTCAATGAAGTTGTTTGCCTTATCTGTTTCGAACTGGACATGAGCCGAATCTACATGAGTAGCTACAAATGACATAGCCACATCAATGGGACATAGTGGCTAGAATCCAAAGCCCACCTAAAAAGGGTTATGGCCAGTCGAGCCGTGGAGAGCCCAATTGTAGCTGTGCTGAACATAGGGGAGGCTCTCGTCCCATATGCGTGGATGCTTTGAGTTGTACATGCGCAAAATGTGTACGATCATCCTATTGAAAACCTCTGTTTGGCCATCAGTTTGAGGATGGAAAACTGTGGACTTAGTGAGTTTGGAGTCCAGCATCGACCAAAGACTGGACCAAAATGTACTAAGGAACCTGCCATCCTAATCTAAGATAATAGACTGTGGGATCCCAAAGTGTACCCACACTCGTTCAAAGAAGATTTTAGAAGTGGCTTCTGCTGTGCTATTCTTCTTGCAGGCCACTATAATGGCAATATTCGAGAACCTATTGACATCCATAAAAACACAGTAATTTCCATGCTTGGTGAAAGGAAGGCCTGACATGTAATCCATGGAGATGGATTCCCAAGGTCAAACTAGGGGTAGGCAGCGGGGTATAGAGGCCTTGCTTCTTGACGGTCGGTTTAGCAACGATGCAGGTAGTGCACGATATGATGTACTTCTCAGAATCCTGTCAAAGATTTGCCTAATAGAAATACTTCTATAGTACTGCCACCATTTTCTCAACCCCAAAATGCCCAGCAGCCCGAATGTAGTGCGCTTCCCAAATCATGTTGGCATGCTTGCTTGAAGGAACACAAAGGTGACCTAGGTGGCATAACAAGTCATCTTGGAGGTGAAAATCGGGAACATGATGATCCTCCAAGAGTGTCTGGTATGAGTGGCCAAATTATGGGTCACTTTTGTAGAGAAGTGGCCAATCAGAAGTCTTGAGCCCACAAGAGTTGAGCATGGTGGTTAACACCATGATCAGTGGTACACTGAGGCTATCTGCAACATTATTGGTGATGCCCTTCTTATACTTTATATTCAAATGGAACTGTCGCAAGTATGTGGACCACTTCTGATGGCAATCATTCTGCAATTTCCCTTGGGTCTGTATGTATTGCAGGGGTCGATGGTTTGTGTCAATGACTATTTCCTTCCCCAAAATGTAATGCTTCCATTGTTGGTAGTCCTGCACAATGGAATACATCTATTTGTCAAAATTAGGATACTTCTAGAGAGTGTCTGAAAGTGTCTCATTGTGATATGCCACTGGATGCCCATGTTGAGTAAGGATTGCCCCAATAGAATAGTTAGAGGCATCTGTCTCGACCTCAAATGGTTGTTGCAAGTCTGGTAATGCGAGCACTGGTGCCGAGTAGAGGCGATCTTTCAACTTTGTGAATTCCTTTTGTTGAGATTGAAACCGAAATAATTTTTCTTTTGCTCCTCCCTTGGTGACTTGACTTAAGGGCCATGTGATATGAGAAAATACCAACACGAACCTGCAGTAGAAATTGGCAACACCTAGAAAGTTGTGAAGCTCTGTCAGAGTGGTTGGAAATGGCCAATCCTGAATGACTTGGATCTTGGCTGGATCCACATGCACCCCCTGTTCATCAATAATGTACCCCAGATACTAAACTTGGGTCATGCCAAAAGTGCATTTCTCCAAATTGGCACACAACTTGTGTTGCTGCAATGTTTGGAGAACCTATCGGATGTGGTGGAGGTGCTCTTCCCAACTCCGGCTGAAGATCTGGATTTCATCCAAGTATACCACTACAAATGAGTTGGTGAATGGCCACAAGATGTCATCCATTAGCCTCATGAAGGTTGTAGGAGAATTTGTCAATATGAAAGGCATAACCAACCATTTGAAAAGGCCCTCCTTGGGTTTGAAGGAAGTCTTCCACACATCGGAGGTTTCGATTGGTACCTAGTGATATCTTGACTTCAAATCGATCTTGTTGAAATATTTTTCCCCTTTTAGTTGGTCTAGGAGGTCATCAATCTATGGGATCGGGTACCTATTAAGGATAGTGGTCTTGTTCAGTGCTCGATAGTGAATAAAGAGTCTCCAAGTCCCATCCTTCTTTTGTACCAACACGATTAGGCTCCCACAGGGTGATGAATTCGGACGGGTGTGACCTTTCTACAGTAGCTCCTAAATTTTCCTCTTGGTTTCATCGTTCTCCAGAATGGAGCACCGATAGATTAGTCCATTGGGCAACTATGCACCTGGGGTTAGATTGATGGAGGTTTTGACTTGACAGTGTAGAGGAATCCTTGCGGGGCAGGTGAAGATGTCCTCGTACTCCTCCACGACCTTGTCCATCTGTAGTTGTCCTGTAGAGGGGCCCTCTCTGGAGTTCGTGGCCACCGTCTTCTTCTTTCCTTGAGGGCGTATCATCAGGAAAACAAATTTCCTAGTTTTTGAAATGAGCTTACTGCATTCTTTTGCAATAACCAAAGAGATGGCAGTAGGCAGTGCTAACTCTAGTATCCTGTACATCTTATTTCCCAAGTAACAATAACAACACAGGGCCTTGATTCATACATAGCATGTCGCTTCCACAAGTATGGTTGTCCTAATAATACATCACAAACTTGAAGGGGAGCAATGTCACACAATACCTCATCTATGAAGGGCTTGATGTTGTATGGAAGGCGACACTGCTGGCTCATGCGAAGATCTCGTCCTTGGTGAAGCCACCCAATGGTGTACGTTTGTAGATGTGTTGTGGTTGGTAAGCCCAGCCGCTTCATGACCTCTACCGAAATGAGGTTCTTTTGGCTCCCAATGTCGATAATGAACTATAACGGGGAGCCCTTTACCCACATCTAGGAGTGGAAGAGACGCTCCTCCTCATCTGGATCTATGGGTTCCTCCTTCTAGATCTTCATGGTGGCAACGGTGGCGTTGGGCTCTACATCGATAATCTACTTCCCATTGTCATTCCCCTTGTTGGGTTTTGACTCAAAGTTGGAACATGCATCTGATTCTAAAACCTTTAGCTCGGCCACCAGTGACTGCTTTGCCCGACACTCACTTCTATTGTGAGTGGAGCTCTTATGGAACTCATACCACTTTCCTGTGTCCTTTTTCAGCTTTGCAGAGTGTTCTTTGCTTGTAGCTTTATTGGGTTTTCTTGGGCCACACCTCCTTGGCTTTGTCCTTTGTTTTGTAGTTTGGGGGCACCTTTCCCTTGCTTCGGATTCACAAATCCAACATCTCGCTTCTTCTGTTTAAACTTTTGCTCGACCTTGATGGCATATCGGTATGCCGTGCCGAGCGAGGAGATGTTCAGGAATTCTATTTCTTCCTGGATGTACTTGTGCAGGCAGCTGCAGTATTTGAGTACCACATTCTGATCTGTACGCTTAATACCCAACTTTGTGCGAAGGGTATGGAAAATATTGGTAAACTCCGGCACGTCTTGGTCCCTTCCTTGCCGCAGCGTGGTCCACTTTATGTATTGATCCTCATAGCTTCCAACAGGGTATTACTGCTCCTTGATGGCATCCTAGAATGAATTCCAAGTGGGTGCTACTAAAAATAGTGAGCCTGTACTTTCATCATTCTGCTCGCAACAGGTTTCCCGCTAGTCCTTGACGTGGGGGACTGCTTTGAGAAGAGCGAAAATAATCTTTTCCCGACTAGAAAAATCATGAACAGAAAAATAACCCTCTAGCAGAATTAACCATTTATCGATGACATCTACATCTATCTAACCCTCGAATATGGAGATTTCAAGATTAATTTGTACCTTAAATGGTGTGGCGTTTCCAGAGTAGTTGTTGGAAGCCAATGCATCACCCTTGGGTAGCCACTGAAGGATCTAGCAAAAGTTGTCCATCATCGCATTCCTTTGTTGCTCGAGGGCTTCTCCAAGCAATATTTTGATAGGAACTCCTGCCCCCTTATCTTTCTTTTCATCTACCATGGGAGGCTATCGGGATTTATGATGCTGGTCTTGTAAAGGTTTGACCAGTTCAAGCCCTAACTCCTTATATCCTAACCTCGTTAAGAACATACAAAGAAAAACAGAGAAAAAAAGAAACAGACCGCTCTGATACCACTGATCCATATTTAAATAGGAACACAAAAAATTACCGAGATACCATAAACAAGAGATGCGGCAGAAATAATACTTCATTTCATTAATGTAAAATACTGAAATATGCTTACAAACATAAATGGAAATAAACTAGCTAGGGCGATGGTAGCTTATCTCTGAGAAGAGATGTGGCAGCTACATGCCTATGAACTCCTTACAATGAGCCTCAAGGGCCTTTTTATTATTGAACAATAAGAGCAAGCCCTAAACAACCAAAACCCTAACCTGAGGAGATGTAACACCAAGTGTTTACAGGCCCTATTAGGGTGAGTTGGACAGTCAACTTCCTAGGGTCGCAACTTGGTCATATTATCTACGTTTGACGTACATGATAACCCATTGGAAATATCTCTCCGAGGACTAAGATGGATGACTATTTTAGACCAAAAATCGAGGGTTGTATATTTCCAAAAAAATGTCGTTTTGGGCCTCAAAACGGCTCTGGGAGTTTAGGAACCGAAAAACTGCTAAAACTAGTAAATTGTGCTACAATTAATGAAACTAAAAAAATGAAAGAAGAAATGGTGGGGATCCAAGTGGAATTGGCAGGTGGCCACCAATATCCACCTCGATCATTCCTCCCCCACTAGGAAGCAGTGGTCCCCATTGCATTGAGTTCCCCCATGAGATGAGGAAACTTCTGCTGAACTTGGTCGCTGGTGAGCCACTTACCCTGGTGAAGGAGTTGGCCTGCTTTAACAACTTAATACAGTTGGATATTCTGCTGGCGAGTGTGCTTGAACTGTGTGTCCATGATATGATCAATTGCATCTTATTCCATGCAATCTAGATTTAACTCCATGGGTGTGAGTTGTTCTGCAATGTAGGATTTGTCTCGTAATGGTGGAAAGTATGGCCAAAAGTGGTCCATATTGGACACTAGGTGTACACCAAAGAATGGGGGAATGTTGAGCTCAAATGCATTGTCTCCCAGTATCTTGGAAATAGTGTAAGGACCATATCAGTGTGGTCTGAGTTTTCGATAGGCTCTGATAAGACGTTCCTTTTTCAAATGCAACCAGACATTGTCGCCCACCTGAAACTTGTGTGGCACCTGATGTTCACCATGTCGCTGCTTGTACTTGGCATTTGATTTCTCCAAAATGTCATGGACCTATTGGCGAATATGTTGTATGTGCTCAATGAAGTTGTTTGCCTTATCTGTTTCCGACTGGACATGAGCCAAATCTGCGTGAGTAGCTACAAATGGCATGGCCAGATCAATGGGACATAGTGGCTGGAATCCCAAGCCCACCTGAAAAGGGTTGTGGCCAGTCAAGTTGTGAAGAGCCCGGTTGTAGTCATGTTGAACATAGGGGAGGCTCTCGTCCCATGTGCATGGATGCTTTGAGTTGTACATGCACAGAATGTGTATGACCATCCTGTTGACAACCTCTTTCTGGCCATCGTTTGAGGATGGAAGGCTGTGGAGTTAGTGAGTTTGGTGTCCAGCATCAACCAGAGACTGGACCAAAATGTATTGAAGAACCTGCTATCCCAATCTGAGACGATAGACTGTGGGATCCCAAAGTGTACCCACACTTGTTCAAAGAAGAGTTTAGCAGTGGCTTCTGTTGTGATATTCTTCTTGCAGGCCACCATAATGGCCATTTTCGAGAACCTGTTGATGACCACAAAAACACAATCATTTCCATGCTTAGTGGAAGGAAGGCCTGACATGTAATCCATGGAGATGAATTCCCAAGGTTGACTAAGGGTAGGCAGTGGGGTATAGAGGCCTTGCTTCTTGATGGTCAGTTTGGCAATGGTGCAGGCAGTGCATGATCTAATCTACTTCTCGACATCCTGTCGAAGATTCAGCCAATAGAAATACTTATGCAGTACTGCAACCATTTTCTCAACCCCGAAATGCCCAGCAACCTGACTGTAGTGTGCTTCCCAAATCATCTTGGCATGCTCGCTTGAAGGAACACAAAGGCGACCTAGGTGGCATAATAGGGCATCCTAGAGGTGAAAATATGGAACATGCTAACTGTTGCGGAGGTAAATCCCCTCTGCAGACAGAGGTGGATCCCACTAGCCCCGAAGGGGTCTAGCAACAATCAATCACGCTGCATGCAAGTTTCTAGCTATATAGTTTAACAGTCGATCTAGGAGACCAACCTGGGATCCAACGCTTGTTTGTTGTGGGGGAAAGTGTCGCTCCTATCCTCTATCTCCGGCCGGTCGCTATTCGCTCATAGACACCTGCACAAGTGAAGAATAAACCACAACAAGCATAAAATCCAAAAACATACAGCTATGTACCAGTCAAGCAAGATACAATTCACATATCACCGATGTAACACATGAATGAAACCATAATGATAGTCGCTTTGCATTAAATAGAAATGAGAGAAGAAATTACAACCACTTAAGGCTTGACACTGTAAAACTCCTCTAGCTGGGTGGGCAGTCAATCTGACACGTCTTGCAAAGTCACTTTCTCTCTCAACAATCCGACAGCATAACCTTACTTTCAACTTTTAGCTCAAAAAGTATCTCTCTCACACTAGCTTGTTTGCTCTTTTGCTTTAGCCTCCAAAAACTCTAGCCTCCAAAAAATCTGAACTAGCCCGTTCATTATGGGGGGACGGGCTTTTATAGGTAAAGGGAGAAGAGATATTCATCGTATGTAGACACGTTCTGAGTTTTGGTAAT
>APFE030819213.1:182273-196322 GCA_000404065.3 Pinus taeda | reverse complement strand
TAGTTAGCTCAGTTTACTGAGTTAAGTCCAGTTAAATTAGTTCCAAACTATTTGAGGAACTAATTGTGAGTTATCAGTTAGTTGATGCATGCATGCACTCAACCAGTGTACTCCACATAAATGAATCTTCCCTCATCAGAAACTCATGCATGTCTATTATGAGAAAGACTTAGTTGATCTAAATGTCAAGGACAATATACTATTAGTTGCATGTGTTTTCCTATAAAGGAAACTCATGCATGCAGTCAAGGGAAGGTTCCTTGGCGATTGCCCAGTTCTGACAGGGTGTGAGATTAGTGTGACATATTAGTGTCCCACTTGCTTTAGAGTTTTCCGCTTGGTAATAGGAGGATCGCTAAGGGTAAACATCGCAAGGAAATAGGAGCTTGGAGGGAAGAGAAGAAGGCTTGTGAGAAGCTAGGATAGCCTATGAGCATCTGTGAGGATTGTACTAAGATATGGCTAGCTGTGAGAGCTAAGGTTTTGTATAATTCATATGTATTTCCACCTTGTATGATAATACAAATAGTGGGGTTTTTAGCTGACCCTTTACCCAAAGTATTTTCATGTGTATTTTGCGTTGATTCTTCTTTTGGTTATATATGTTCAGCTTGATCTTGCTCAATCTTTAATATTCCGCAAAGCAAATTGATTGTAGAAGTAGATTACAATATTTTTCTTTGTTATATTGCATTATCGAGTTAATCTATAGACATATTTTCTACATGGTCTTAGAGCGACATTTGTAGAGAAATTGTAGAATTTCTACATGGTAACGGAGCCTAGTTTATCGAAGCTATGAATAGTATATAGAGAAGATAATTTGAAGTTTGAAGTTTAGGGTTGCAAGTGGAAATTGAATTCATATCATACTTCAAGGTTTACCAATGGCGTTCTATGGCTTGAGACTCGAGTATGCCTTGAAATGCAGCCTGAATTACATAGCATGGAGAGATAGAATGGAGGCTGTATTAGAAGACAATGGCTTGATGGATTTCATTAATCAATATATCCCAAAGCCAGCTTCAACTAATGCACAATAGTTGGTTGAGTGGAAGAAGTGTTTGGTGAAGGTGAGATGGATCATCGTTAAGGGAGTTTGAGACCATATTGTCTTGAGTCTCCATGGGAATGATACTCCATTTTAAATGTGGAAGACATTGAAGGACCTCTACCAGAACAGTAGCAACCAGAGGAAATTAATGCTCAAGGATAAGCTTCAAAGAATCAAGATGGAGAAGGGTGATATTATTTCCACATATCTGAACAAGCTCACCACTTGTAGATATGATCTTGGTGTTGTGGGAATAACTATTGTTGATGATGATATTGTGAGCCTAACTCTCCTTGGCCTTCCAAAGAGCTGGAATAGCTACCTGGACTTTCTGAATGAAAGGGAGAAATTGTCAAATTGGGAATGGATGTGGTCATCTCTGATGTAGGAGGAGATCAAGGGGAGCACTTGAGATGGTTCTTCATCCAAGGATGATGACGCAGAAAATCTGGACTTAGCAAGTAAGACAAGGAAAGGGAAGGGGAAGGATTTGCATTCCAAATCGAGTTCTTCTCATGGAGGAAAGAAGGGTGACACGTCTAAAGTAATATGGTTTAATTGTCACGAGATGGGACATTATGTGACTAATTTCCCATCGAAGAAGTCCAAGAAGGGAAAAGGCCTCAAGATGCACATAGAGATGGGAGATGATGAAAGTTATAGTGTTTTAGGAGTGGGCATGGTTGCTTTTCAGAGGGAGCATGGAGCTCTTATCACCTTGATAGATGTGAATTATGTGCTTGGACTAAAGAAGGACTTGTTATCAGTCACGACGTTGGAGGAGAAAGGCTATGATGTTGTCTTCAGTAAAGGAAAGGTGATCCTTAGAAACATCACCATGAGACAGGTGAATTAGATTGGTTCACGAGTTAAGAATCTATATGCTCTTGAGGTTCAAGATGCATGCAAATCCTTGAGGAGCAAGGAAAATGTTAGAGACTTGATGGTTGAGGGGGAGAGTAAATTACCTCTCAACATGCAACCCTAGAAGAAGTCTAAGACAATTGTGGAGAAGAGACAATTGGAGAAGTGGGTAGAGGGATCACATGAAGCTATACCTCCAGGTACCAGGTGGGGTGATGTGAAGTGATAGTCCCAAGAAGGCTGAAATTGGGTAGGGTCCATTAAGAGGTTTTATCTCATGGATCGTACCTTGCTACAAGAGCCAAAAGTACATAATAATGGGAGGAATCAGTGGGATTGATGCACTCAAATGTTAAAGTCATAGAGGCTAGAGCAGTCAAATACTGAAGAGCATAGAGAAGGATTGACCATAGTGAAAAAAGGCAGAGTCAATAGAAACACAAAGTTTAAAGTTGACACAATAGTAGTTAGAGACTTTGATGAGAGATGCATATTACTGATTTAGGTTGGATGTTATTTTGTTTCTGGAGTTGTTGGAGCAACAACACTAGAGAGAAGTGTTGCATACATAACATTCCAAAGGTTCACAATTGGGATCGAGTTGAATTCCTTTCTTGTTGAGAGGGAGCGTTGAAAATAGCAACAAGAAATGATAAAAATAGAATCCATAAATTCCATTTTTAATTTGTCCTTGAATTAAAATTGTGAATTGAAATCGAATTTAGTCTCACCAGCTACTTGGAAATAATTAATTAATTCATTATGGATTAATTAGTTGGATCAATTCAAGTTATAAGTCTTTCTACAATCATGCAAGAGTTATCCCTTAAATTAAGGAGATTATCCCTTAATTAAGGAGATAATATTGAGTTATATTTGAGTTGTAATTTGTTAGCTCAGTTTACTGAGTTAAGTCTAGCTAAATTAGTTCCAAATTGTTTGAGGAACTAACTAAGAGTTATCAGTCAGTTGATGCATGTATGCACTTAACGAGTGTACTCAAGATAACTAAAGATTCCCTCATCAGAAACTCATGCATGTCTATTATGAGAAAGACCCAGTTGAGCTAAATTTCAAGGACAATGTACTATTAGTTGCATGTGTTTTCCTATAAAGGAAACTCATGCATGCAGTCAAGGGAAGGTTCCTTGAGGATTGCACAGTTCTAACAGTGTCTGAGATCAGTGTGAGAGATTAGTGTTCCACTTAGTTGAGAGTTTTCGACTTTGTAATATGAGAATCACCCAGGAGAAAAAGTGAAAGGAAATAGGAGCTTGGAGGGCAGAGAGGAAGGCTTGTGAGAAGCTAGGATAGCCTGTGAGCATCTGTGAGGATTGTACGAAGAGTTGGCTAGTTGTGAGAGCTAGGGCTTTGTATAATTCCCATGTATTTCCACCTTGTATGATAATACATATAGTGGGTTTTTTAGCTGAGGATTTCCCCAAAGTATTTTCATGTGTATTGTGCATTGATTCTTCTTCTAGTTATAAGTTTTTAGCTCGATATTGCTCAATATTTAAGCTTATGCAAATCAAATTGATTGTAGAAGTAGATTATAGTATTTTTATTTGGTATATTTCATTATCGAGTTAATCAACAGTCATATTTTCTCCATGGTCTTAGAGAGAGATTTGTAGAGAATTGGCAGAATTTCTACACAAGGCCACCGAGTTCATTGGCAACCAAGACAGTGAGGGCTGAAGACAAGTTGGTCTTTAGTTGAGGGCCAAGGCTCCCTATAACAAGGCCTAGAGCCTCATTAGGATTCAACTTTTTTTTTTGTAGCCAAGAGGCCTTTTCGAGCTAAGACATTGTAGCTAATAACTCTTATGTATTTTTGATATTTTAATGAAAATGAAAATAATTCCCTTGATCCAACACTGATTTGACTCAAAGGGTTGAAGCTCTTGGGCTAGGGCCCAACCCTAGTAGCAGAGGTTCCTCTTCTTGTACACGTATGCTTAGATTGCATTCATAGTTAGCTGTTGAAGTGAATTAAATTTTGTTTAATCTGCAAGTATTTGGATGATTACTTAGTTTGCTTCCATTCGTGGACAGATAGATCAATGGTACAATAGTGACTATAAACACTTCAAAAAATAGTGTGATACTAGCCACTACCTAATCTCCGTTATGGGATCATGATTTGAGGGTTACACTCACACAACCCAAAAACATATTTATTGTTTGATTATCGCATAACCTATGGTTTCTTATTGAATATATCACCATATGTAAATTTCTTAGAAGTATATGCAATTTTCATTTTGATCTCTTTAGTTTGCTATGGTTTAGAAGCACTTCCATTCATAAACTTAGCCATTAGCTATTAATAAATATGTTTTTCCTACATTCATCTCATCTTTTCGATGTATAAATGAAGTTGTGCATAAATGAAGAAAAGTGTATATGTTGTTGTAGAAGCCTCTAATATCCAGGGAGACCTCATCTCACTAGCCTCATCAAATTATTCTCAACTTATGCTTCCAAATTCCACCAAACGCTAATCTGAATTCTTGTTCTGTAAGTAAAGTGGACAGTTTCCATGAGCAAGTCCAACCATCTTGAAGCCTTGGACTAAGCCTTGGGTATTGTACACCTCCTCTATGCCTTATTTCCCCACGAGATGCCTTTCCCACACTTGAATCTACCTTTTCTAACTCCTTATAAGCTTTCAGCCTATTTCCTGTAGTAAAATAGGGCATCCTGTAGTAGAACTAGGACATCCTGTAGTACTATAGGAAACCCTGTAGCAACCTATTGTAAGCTCGAATTGAGAAAAAATGGTCATCTGAGCTTAGGTTAGGCCTTCAATTGGATTCCATACCCCTGACACTATTCCATACCTATTTCCCCATAATTGTCTCCCTTTCCAAAGAAAAAATCCATTAAATTAGCATTTGCATTCAAGAAACTGAAAATCAAAAAGGTTTTTTTTGCAATTACTAAGTTAACACATGCAAGCAATAGTCACAATATTTCTTAGATAAAATTCCATGCTCATTTAGTCGAGATAAGTAGATATTATATGCAAGGTTAACTTAGGTCTCTTTTGGAAGAAAAATATGTATATGCTTAGCTAGATGATTTCATGTCACTTTATAGCACCTTCCAATTCAACACTTTCATTTCCTAGAGTAGGAAGCATGTTACAAATCCGTTTGGGCACATTACTCCCAACATTCAGATTAGTACTATTAGGGCTCATGAAACCGTAATCCACTTTCAACATGCCCTAGACAAGTCATCACTTTGAATGCCTCCTTCACTGAAATTTTCCTGGCCTGAAGCCCTCCGAAAATGTCTCCTTGAGGGACCCGTGTAGATTTGGTCAAGGGTAAATGCTTCAGTGCAGGTAGGCCCATGTAAGGGTGCATTTTAGTGCACTTAAGACCACTTTGTCCTGTTTTGGGCGAGATTGAGTGAATTCTTCATAAGGTTGTGGGAATATTCTTATCTTCTGGAGCATTCTAGAAGACTCCCACACTTATCATCTCTTATGAGGTCGAAATTGGATAGGGAATGAGTGAAGTAACCTCCTATCCTCTCATCCCTTCCCCCATGGAATATAAATCTAAGTTTGGAAGGCCATTCAATACCCTCATTTATGACCAAACCACCTTCATTTTCCTATAAATTGAGCACTCATCTAAGTAGTCAAGGGTTGGACTTTGAGAATTTGTAAGGAGATACTGTTGGTGTGAGGTTTGAGATTGTAAGCAGTGAGGTTTGATATTGTAAGCAAGTATTGTTATGCTACCGGAGTGTCGTGCTTTTGATTGATGTTGGTTGGAACCCAAGCTGGAGGAGTGACATTGGATCAAACTTCATGGTTGTAACTCTACCTTCTACTTAATAAAGTTGTTTATACCTTTTCCCATATTATTTTCTTTATGTATGATGATTATATTTGTAAATTCTTTCAATTCCATTTGATTATAGTAGATAGATTTCTTGCTTTGATTGGTTTTTGTCCTTTGTTTTTGATTGTAGGTACTTGTCAAGTGGATTAAGTTCGAGAAGGAGAGACGGGAGCCATACAAAGGGGACAAAGGGAAATCAAAAGATAACAAGTAGGTCACTTATCTTATTTATCTTCTATAGAAAAAGGTTAACTCTTTAAATCTATTGTTCTAGGTGTGGCTACCACCTAGGGAAATTGTATTTATTTGGAGATGCAAAATTCCACATAAAAAATTGGCGACTCCACTAGGGAATGATCATCCTTCTGGGTAGTTTACCTTCATCCTAGTACACCCCAGTATACTTTACTTGCCTTCATTGATCTTATTTCAACCTTTTTGAAGTCTTTTTTGGTAAAACATTGTGCTTGAAAGTCCATAGAATGGCCATTCTGACACTACTGTAGGCTTGGTTAGGACATAGAGTGCTGCAAACCATCCTTGGCTTAAGGACAATGCTCTGAAGCACACTTTCTCCCATTCAAGATTGCGTTGATCCTCCTTAGGTCAAAAATCCCACCTTTGACTTGATTTTTCCCAAATTTCCTTCTATTTTTGCTTGCTGAAATATCAATGATTGTTGTACTTATGAAATCAATTTTTGTTTCCTTTCCTAGCCCTACATTGGCCTTGATCATTTAATGTTTCTTAAATGACTTCCCTATCAATTCATTGTCAAAGTTATTTTATAGTTAATTAATCTTTTCTCAAAAGAAAGTGTCCTAAAAGTCTTCATTTCTTTTGAAAAGGAACTGTCGTAAAGTCTTTGTTCTTGCAAAAAGATTAATTGATTCTATGTGCATTAGTTCCCTTTTGTTCATTTCAACATTAAGGGAATTGAAAATAAAAACTTGCATCATGCATTGAAAACGTTTGTGTGTGCTTAGAGGAATAGTTTAGGGAAATTGTGTTAGATGTGCTCTTTGTTCTTTGATTAAAAGAATCTGATTGCTCTATCCCTATTAGCTAAGGTTTTCATTGTTCAAATTGAGTGAAAAGAATGCTTATCATATTAGTTTCATTCTAGGAATTTCAAAGACATCACGTGGTGAACCTTGAAAGGAAAATTCTTAATTAAGATCAACTTAAAAGTTATCTCAATTGACATATTGGAGCATTATAACTTAACGCATAACATTTAGAGGTCTAGGCTAGAGACGTGTTTCGACGTCGTAAAACATAACAATTGTCACTAACTTGTTTGCGCTACATTCTGAGTGTGATACCTCATTCCACGTACATGAGTATATCATAGTTGTTCCACGTACCTTCGGGTATATGGGGCAGTGTTACAGTACGTAAAGTATAAAGGAATGCTCTCGCTATGTCGTTTCATGTTAGACAACACTAACATGGATTGGGCCTCCATGTACTTTCGGGTATATATGGGAGGACTACATTAGGTTTCTATCCATCCATAGGTAACCAAGTCAGCCACCTTGTACATTATGATACACCAAACACAACATTCGGGGAGATGTCTTGCCCATACTTCATGGTTCGTCACGAGGTATTCTGCAATTCACAGTTACTAGGTAATCCTTTTGCTTAGATTATCCCTCTTTTGTTTTGTTTCGTTATTTTGATTAAAATAAAATTAATTCACCGTGGATAACATCCTCCATATCACTCCATAATTGATCTTAGGTTGAGACACATGGAAACAATTCCAGAGTCTACCAATCTAGGAATTCCTTTTGATGGGAATCATAGTCCTTTTCCTCCTTTCGGAAACATTGGTGCTCCTTATATGGCTACATTGTCCCTTCTGAGACTTAACATTGAATTTTCAGTATGGTTTTTCTCAACCTGATTGGCCCCGCAACTAAATATTCCTACAACGGGACAAAATCAACCTCTAGTTGATATAAAGTTGACCCTTTGCCTTCTTCCTCGATTGTTTCTTCCTCCCCTTCTTCCTCTTCACCTGGTGAAATTATTGACACTAGTAACCAAGTGGCTAAGAAGAAGAATAGAGGAAAGAAGAAGAAGAAAATTTAGTAGGGGAGAAACCAAGCAACAATTGCTTTGAATGCAACTTCTGATGAGAAATCATTTGATAAGCCTCACAAAGTTCGATATCCATGCAAACTTTGTACATGAGACCATCTTCTTCGAAATTTTCCTGATATTCCTCAGATATTAGAACAATGCTCTTCTTGTTCACATCATCATGTGTCATCAGCTTCTGGAGATCATGGTGGTGACACACCATCAACTAGTGGTAGTAAAGGTCATGGAAAGAAGGGTAAAGTTAAGTTTCCCTACAGGTTATGTGAAGGGAATCACCCCATTTACCTTTGTCCTATCTTAATGAAGCCAAGAAAGTTTTGGATAATCATCCTACTTCTCTGCAGTGACTTCCATCTGGTTACAGGATATTCTCCCTTAATCCTTCACTAGTTGATGAATCGATTGACCCAAGTCAACTGTCAGTCAAACCCACTCTCTATGAATGTCAATCCCATGAGTCTATGCATAATAAATCATGGCTTAATGAAACAGTTGACCCGATTTCACCTTGAGTTATTCACACCTCTCCCGTAGAGAATGAGTGTGATACCACTCGGGTTTTTTTTTCGTTTCTTCAAATTCCAGTGAGCTTGGAAGAAACCCCCTTGTTCCATCAAGAAAGCAGGAAAATCCTCCTATTCTCATAACTCAGGGGTTAATTCTCCCATTCTTACAATACCCCCTCCAAGTAGTCTGGTCACTTCCTTTGATTGGAATCGACTAGCAAGATGTCATCTTCCTTCTTATGTACCTTTCCAGATCATAGTATAGGTTTGTAATATGGTTGTACCTAGCACTATTATAGCTGAAGGTGAATTAGTGAGTATCCTTTCCTCCACTACTTGGAAAGCGCTCGGTTCGTCGCCACTTGTGCCTGTTACCCATAATATGTTGGATTTTAACAAAGGAACCAGTCAAACATTAGGGATCCTTCCTCAGTTGTCTATTACTTTGGGGGGAAAATTTTTTATCTCAATGTGATGGTAGTCTCAGGCCCTTTAGATTACAATTTACTTCTTGGGCGCAACTATGTTTATGACATGGGAGCTATTAGTTCAACACTCTTTTGAGTGATGTGTTTCCTGTGTGAAGGCGAAATTGTCATCATTGACCAGCTTTCATTTCCCTGTCCAAATATGGCCTCCAGACAACCATCCTCCCTAAATTTTCCTTTTGTCCCAATGGTATCTACCCCACTGTTGATGCCCCGAAAATCGTTACATCAACATCGAGGGATAACCACCCGGTCCGGACGTTAATACAGCTCCTTTTCCGTTTGGGATGGTGGCTCCGACTGGATATAATGGGACCAGTTTCCCAATAGTGAATAGAAAGGGGGTGAATGAATGATTGGTTTTCTAACAAGTGATAATAAATGGAGGAATTATTCTATAAATGAAAAACATAAATGACTATTTTATCCTGGGAAGCTTCTATTCTTTATGTGCAATGTTTAATAATCTATGTTTTTTGATAGGCATATAGATGACACTATGCAATAAACAAAGACATTCATTTAAATGATAATTTCTTCGTTCAAATAGTTAAATGAAGTAATTGATAAAGTGATATTACACTTCTCTTTTATATTACTGATACATGCATGATTGAAAGAATAGAAAACTGTAAACATCCAATAGTGGAAAGCATAAAGTTTAATGTTAAAACACATTCATATATTCAATAATAGCATAAATGAACAAACAACAATTCACATAAAAGGAAAACATTCAGACATAGATAATAGTACCATATGAGCTGCAAATTATTCCCTACGCCAATCGCAATTTTAATTCCTTCTTCCGATTCAGAAATACTTTAAAATAAAGGCAATAGTGCACATTCATATCAAAGCTTCATTGTCAAAATTTGGAAAGATTTGGTCCAGTCTTCATAAAAGAATATGCTTGAAGTACAGTAGTGTAACTTCAAGCTTAAGTCATATACAAAAACTTTACGACCCTTTCTAAATGCATGAAAGGGTCTATAAATACTAAACTAAGCTAACAAACTACAAAATTAAAATGCTACTAAATTGGTATAATCCGATCTTGAAATATCTCCCCCACAGTGATCTAGAAATTGGCAGTGATGATTCATTCTTCTGGTTGTTTGCCCTTTGTCCTGAGTTGGCATATTGCCAGCATTGGCTCCACTTCTTAAGGGTGGCTGAGTCGATAATTGATTTGAGCAGCATAGGTGGCATCATGTATATCGGGAATGATACACCCGATTACATCCGTCAAGCATTTGAGGGCAGTTCTCTGACTGTATGGTTTAACTAGGAACAACCAATAGGTGTCCCAAGTTAACTTTTAATCCCTGAGATCAATCTTCCATTCTTTTCAAGCTCTTGGTTACATGACTGCTCCAATGTCTTGGCCGATAATAGTTTACCTGGTGTACACTAAGAAATCATGTTAGATAAATAGAGAGTTTTATTGATCAAGTCAATTAAATTGCTCGTAGATAACTTGCATCACGAAACAACTCTCTCTGCTTTCATTAATTGGGACTGCCATTCTGTGAATAGGATTTCCTTATGGGATTCTAAGATTTTGGGCAAGTTTGCTGCCTTTCCCTCATTGGAGTCCTGCCATGTAAGAAAATTTGTCAAAGTGTCTTCGGCTTGCTCCAAATCCTGCCTGGCATCCACTAACTTATCTATTATAGATGATGTTATGTCGCATAAAGGTTTAACTTGGGCGATTTCATGACATAACAATCTTATTTGCGTTATTAATGTCTTGTTAATTTGCATTGCCTCTGCTTTGAACTCAGCAGGTTGGGGAAGACTTTTGAACCTTTCTACCTGAGCTAATAATTGAGAAATTTGCTCATCTTTTTTCTTTGCCATTTGTTCATTCATGGCCTTCAACTTTGATAATGCCTCGGATAGTTCTTTCTATCTCTAAATTGATCTCGAATCAATCCTCTGCTTCTCTTCATGCAACTGTTTTATTAGTTGGTTGTTTAATTGTTGCTGTGTGGACAGTTGTTGTTGTAGCTGTTCTGACTTTTGTTGCTCTTCCGATAGTTGTGCTTGCAATAAAGCGATCGCTTGATCCTTTTCCTTCAACAAATTTCTTACCTATGATTCCTTATCCATGGTGGCTGCTGAATAGGCACCGACATATTGAGATAACTTGGTTAGGTCATCGAAGGGGTCAGATTCTTCTCTCCATACCACATTTGCTGTTATTGTTTGTTCAGAGAACATAGAAGGTTGATCAATCATTCTTCTCTTCCACTGTCGTTTTATCACAACCCTCTGTTTTGGGCTATAGAAAACATCTAGTGGAGGAATGTCCTCTACTTGCAAAACAATTTGATCAGAGGGGTTCTTTGGAATTATTTCTACTACTGTACTTCAGGGTGGACCGATGGTTCCTTTGTTTAGAACCTCCTGTGATGTTGTATCTTGTGTATCAACAACTTTGGATGTTTCGGCGTCCGTTGAGGTTTCAATATTGCTTATAATTGTATTGAATTGTTGCCATTCTTCAAGCAATCTTGGGTCCGCTTGAGTATCCATATTTATTTCTTTGTTGCTCTGCTCCTGCTGCCTTTTCTGTTCTTCTTCCCTTATTCTCTCCTGTTGCTTGTAATCTGCCTCCTCTTGTTCTTTTCTCTGTGCCTCTTCCTGTTCATTGCTTTGGAGTTCGTCATGCTCCCTTCTCTGGACTTCTTCATAGATTGCGGATGTAGCAGGAGGTTCATTAGTAAGCTGCTGCTCTGGCTCGCTTGACTGAATCGTCGGGGTAGTAGCTAACAAATCTAGAGGCAGAGTTTCCAACCTCTGTTCTGTAAGTTTGTTAAATTCTACCAACCCGTCGTCGCGATATCTCATCCTGGCTAGCTGTTGTACCTAGAAGATTGACTCGGCGGAGGAGAACAGGTCATCAAACTCATCTTCCTTGTGCTCGAATTTAGTGAGCTTGGCTTGATCCAGGGCATTGTAGATGACTTTCTTCGGGTCAAAAAATCTATTAGGCAGAGTGGTGAGACTTAGGACGTTCATTTTTTCTGCCTCTTTCTCTGCATGTTTATAATCATGTAGAGGATAGACTCCACACCTAAGGGGAAAAGGAGGCCAAACTTGCTTCTTTGAATTTCTGAGAGTTTTCGTGGCTGATGCAGTCGTAAGCTGATATGCTATTTCGTGGGCTAGTAGCTTGTCTGGTATGTACAAGGGGAGGACATGAGGTCTGGCCTGACTGTTGAAAATTCTTACATAGGTGAATTTTTCTTCTCTGAACTAGGTTCCTAGGGCTATCAAGTCAATCTCAGCCTGAGAGGAGATCTTAGGGGCAGGTTTATCAAAAATTGCATAGTAAAGAGGTCTCATAAATCCATTGCAGACTTGGTATAAATGGTGTTTATAATGAGCTTTCCACAATTTCTGGTGGTAGACATAAATAGGCATAGGGTCCTGTGGAGTCCATCTCCACCCTAACACAGGAAACACAAAATTGAAACAAAGGGTATCTAGAATGTAGGCACTAAAATAAAATGGAGGGATGAATCTATCAGTAACATGGGATTTGTTTCTGAATTCAAGAATAGCCATAGCTAACTTATTCGATAATATAGTCCCCAAATCCATTATTTCACTATTACATGCCGCTTCCATCAGAGAAACCATCTCTATGAAAAACTTGGAAGAATCATGCAATCCCCATAACCGACACATCATGACTCTAGCATAACAATAAGGAGAGTATAAGGAGTCGACGGAGTACTTACCTGAAGACTCATGTTTGTGTTTCGCCGAGTTCTGTCTCCATTCTCGTATAAGTGTTGACTCGGTCTCATTCTCATCTTGAAACTTCTCCAGGAATGCTTTATTGTATTTCTTCTCTGGCTCAGGCAAGTGGTACATTTGTCTGAAATCGTTGGGCGGAAATGAACCAAATACTCTTCCATCGACAGTGCAGAATGTTCTGTCTGTAATTGGAATTGCCTCGATTGCCCATCTCACCACATCCGTATACGGAAGAATTTTCTCTCGAGCTGCTATCCTATGCAGGTAGGAATCAACCAAATCCTTTAAAGTAGCATAAGATTTTCAACTTGAACCTGCTGAAGCTTGTACCGATGTTTGCTGAGGGTCCTCGCCTTCTACCAAGTTGTAAATACTTTGCCAAGTAGTGCTGCCAAGGCCGAGACATCAGCATCTGAGATTAATCCCTTCTTGCTTGGTCCCGGATCGGTGGCATGCTGCCCTGTTATCATAGGAGCCGAAGGCGTTCCAGACTTCTTAGATTTCTTTCCCATCGTTAATGTGGAAAAAAATCTGCGCAAGAAAAATAAACATAATGTAGAGAATAGATGGCTAAAACCAAGTATGAGGAAATTGCATTAATCAATGAGTAATGGAGGATTTAACATAAGGCTCTCGCGAATGCAATCTCTGAAAGGATTTAGGCATGAATGCTCATTAATTGGCCATTAAAACCTGTCAATCATTTAATTGCTCATTATATCCTTTATTTGACGAATAATGGTTTAAGCGTGGATTTGATTTTTTGGCAGTTCGACGTAGGCGAATCCCTATCGGGAAGAGAAAAGGCTTTCAATGATAATTAATATTTCATATAGTGAAATCATATTGATCCTTTTCGAAATTCGCGTTTTAGACTCATCGCAATCGGTAATCGGAGGAAATCTTGGGCAATTTTATTTAAGTCTTATGGAATCGCTGATCGCCAATAGCGATATCGCTTGACTCGCATCGGGGGATTGAACGAGGAGAGTTTGTTATGTTCACGTCGCATTCCCCGATCGCCGATTGCGATATCACGTCGGAGTGAAGGGGAGGGGCCTTTTATTATTTGCTTTCCTGATATCCATTAGCTATTTTGCTTTTATCGCATCGGGGAAAATCAATGGGTCATGGTTTATGCATCCTTTGTTGTTGTGATATGTGATCTTGCGATCACTTTATCACAATAATAAAGGATTATTGGTTTTGATTTATTTCGAAAGGTTTAAAGTTGTTTTGTTTATTTCCGAACCTTTAGAGAAGTGATGGATTAATACCAATTTATTCTAAAAGGGACCCATTTCAATTTATAATTTCTAAAGTAAAATAAATTGAAATGGGGGGTTGTTGTATAGCACAACAATTGGCGATTCGCTGGAAGAAACAGTTAT
>APFE030819213.1:154519-182092 GCA_000404065.3 Pinus taeda | reverse complement strand
TTTACATAGATACCTTATCAAAAAGGAAAATTCTAATATAACTAAGTATACACACATCCTGAATATAATAAAGACATATATTTGCTAATTCTTTCCCTTGTTAAAACTAAATACATTCTAAGTTTTAAATTGGCCTTTATTGGTTGATAAGATAAAACAAAAAACCTTTCCAACTTAGCCATTTTAGTTGACTCCTTTGTCACAGGTAGAGCCTCTGCTGCCAGCAAATGTTCATAGTTTCGACAAGGATACCTTTTAACCATTTGATTGTTCACGACTCCTTCCATCTCAGAGCATGATTAAAAGAATGAATTCAAAACATGTTTTCATATTTTGTATTTCTTTTCTTTTCTACTTTTTTTTGTAAGATAAAAAGCCATTGTCCTGGTTTGGTTGCCAGCTGATTTGACAATGCCATTAACTGGTTGTAATCTAATCGAACAAGCTGGCTTGTGATGAGACCCCTTGTCTTATGTTTATAAGCCATTACTCTGTTTTGGTATGCAGTGTTCGTAATCTCGATTAGATTATTTCCCAATGATCATGGTAAGCAGGCTTGTAATAAGACCCCTTATCTTTATATCAGATATTTTAGAATTACACTCTGAGTAATCATATACTTGAATGAATGGGATGAACAATTTTCTCCTTAAGAGAAAATGGATGACAAGGTAAGAGTTGAGGATGCTAAGATTGAATCAGTCTCTATTTTGATATTGATAACCTTTTTGTGACCAGTTTGAAAACATTAAAACGATTTACAGTAGTTCTAAATCTTGAGAATATTTTCACAAAACAAAATGGGGTTTTCAGAATGCTAATATACCTAATTTCCTAGAAATTGTTCTTTTTGTTTAATATTTTTATTTTACAAAAGTAAATATTAAAAATACTACTTCTGAGCAAAATTTCAATACAGCAAAGGTCAATAGAAGCTATTTTTCAACCTTATTTCCTAATGATCCTAAATATTGCTAATCCTACTGAATTTAAAAGAGAAGGGGTTACCTCTTCAATTGAAGAATTTCTTTAAGATAAGGCCATTAACAGGAAGAGTATCCCTCTTTCCTGATAGATCTTGTAATATGAATGTCGAATGGCCTACCTTTTCACTGATCTGAAATGGTCCAAGCCACATCTTTTGGAATTTGGTGTGTTTACCCTTATCCTCATGTGCTTTGTCCCATTTTAGAACTAGATCACCAACCTGCAACTGTTTAGAACTAGATGAAGTTGAATCAAATGATAACTTGATTATCTGCTGATGTTTATCATGAGTAATTTTGGCCTTTTCTATTTCTTTTTCTAATTTTAAAATCTGATCATGTCTGAGTTGGATAGAAGAAGAAGGATTTTCTTCAATAAACTGAACTAGGGATAGAGAAGGAAGCGCTAAATTGGTCGGTAGTACTTCTTCTTTCCCGTAGACAAGGTTGAATGGGGAAGTTCCTATAGAGGCCTTCTGCATTATTCTATCAGCCCATAGTGCGAATACTAAAGATTTGTGCCAATTTTTATGATTTTGTTCGATAGTTCGCTTAATGATTTTGAGTAGATTTTTATTGGTAGATTCTGCTAGACCATTACCCTGGGGATAGTAATTTGCAGAATATTTCAATTTAAATCCTCTTTTTATAACAAACTCAAACATGGCGTTTCTAGAAAAATAAGATGCATTATAAAAAACAAGAGCATTTGGGACGGCAAACTAGGTAATGATGAACTGGTCTATGAATTCTATAATTCCCTCAGAGTTTGTTGTTTTTAATGGAATTGCTTCAACCCACTTGGTAAAGTAATTAGTAGCAGTAAGGATATACTTGTGTTTTTTGGAGGATTGTGGAGTTATCTCTCCAATGATGTCTAGTCCCCATTGTTCAAAAGGTTGATCGATATTAACTGGTTGCAAAGGAAAAGTTGGTTTCCTTTGTCTTCCACTGGAGACTTGACAACTTCGGCATTTTCTTACATACTCATGGGTATCTCTGAATAAGGTGGGCGAGTAATATCCAGCATGGATGATTTTGTGAGCTGTTGTGTCGGCTCCAAAATGTCCTCCAGCTGGTCCATCGTGTAGTTCCTGCAAAACCTTTTGTGCTTCAGGTTTCTCTAGGCATCTTAATAAAACTAAATCGTAGTTTTGCCTAAAAAGCACATCATCAATGATAACGAAGTTTTTTGAATTTAATCTAATAGACTGTTTGTTTTTATAAGAGAGATTAGGACGTGCATGTCCATTTTTCAAATAAAAGATTAAATCTGCATATTGACATTCAGAATCGGTAATACTTATCTGGTTGATTTCTTCAATATGATCTGTCTCACCTGATTCCGGAATGTTGGATGCTCCTGCTAATAACCTGCAAAAACCTTGACCTCTAACAATCTTTGTTGGCTTGATTTCCAAGTCATATTCTTGAAGTGTTGTAACCCAATTTGCCCTTTTTTCACCTAGTTCTCTTTGGATCAGTAATTGCCTTACTGTAGAAAAAGGAACTATTACTTTTGTATGGGCTTTTAGAAGGAAGGGCCTATAGTGTTTGATGGATTTATACACGGCAAAGGCTTGTTTTTCAACTTCAAAGTAATTTAGTTCTGCACCTTGAAAATTTGAACTAAAGAATGAAATCGGTGCTTCCAAGTTGTGATCATTGATTTGAGTGAGTACCGCTGCATAAGATAAATCGAACGCGATAGTGTACAATGTGAAATGATTAGAAAATTAGGAGTGTTTAAGGCGGGGGCATTGATTATTGATTGCTAGATTAAATCAAATTCTTCTTTTTCCAGAGTCCCCCATCTAAACACTGAATTTTTCTTAATCATGGTTTGTAATGGTAAAATGATATGAGAAAAATCGGGAACAAATCTTTTGACAAAGTTGATCTGACCTAAAAATGACTGCATTGATTTTTTGTTGTGAGGAAATGGGATTTTAGAAATTTTTGTAGTCCTATCAGGATCAATATAAATACCATCTTTCGAAACAATAAAGCCCAAGAGCTTTCCTTGATCTAGAGAAAAGAAGGATTTTTTGGGATTAAGTGAAATACCATATCTTCTACAGCGTTAAAATATTTTATTCAAATCATGTAAATGGTTAGATCTCTTTTTAGAAAATATAGTAATATCATCTAAATAGACGACTAGTGTCTTGTTGGTCAATCCTTTGAAAGCTGTATCCATTGCTCTTTGGAATGTAGCTCCTACATTAATGAGTCCAAAAGGCATTTTCTGATAGGTGTAGGTTCCCCATTTTTTCTGAAAGTAGTTTTGAGTCTATCATCAGGATGAACCAGAACTTAGTTGTATCCTGAAAAACCTTCTAGAAAAGACATTAGTTCAGAACCTACTACTGAATGGAGTATTTTCTCCATGGTAGGTAATGGGAAATTATCTTTTTGACTTACCTTATTCAAATTTCTGAAATCTATACAAATCTTGATATCACCATTCTTCTTCCTAACAGGCACCATGTTGGAGACCCAGTTTGAGTGCCCAACAGGAAAAATAATATTTGCTTTTAAGAGTTTATTTAGTTCTAATTTTATCTGACTCTCTAAGTTTGGATGTATTTTCCTCAATTTTTGTTGTACTGGTTTTCGTTCAGGTAGCATTGGAATGGTATGGTGTATGATAGATGTATCATATGTTTTTAAATCATCATAATTCCAAGCGAAGACATGTTTATTTTTTCTTAATAATCTAATAAATGTTGTCCTTTCCTGTTCAAAAAGTCCTAATACTAAATTGATATTTTGAGGATTCTGCTCAGTACCAAGATTTATCAATTCAAACCTTAAGGTAGAACTTTGGATTTTTGAATTGGTTATATGTTTGAACCTATCTTTAATGTCATAGAGATCTTCAAGTTTAACCACAGGTTTTGGTATGGAGTTTTCCTCATGGTTTTCTTTCATTTGAAGATCATGATCATTTTCATCAATGATCTCATCATTGTAGGATTTGTCAGAAGTTAAGAAATGCAGAATGTCTTCATCGTGGTTGAATACTCTCCAATTGGTGATATTGTCGGGGATTGATGGCCTAAATATCAACTCTACCGAAAATCTATCTAGACTAAAATTTTCAGAAGGCAGGAGTTTAGAAGCAACATTAGCCAACAGGTCAGCTGCTGCATTCTGGTATCTGGGGATAGGTGAAATATTGAATGCTAAGAAATGAGATAAAGGTTGCAGGACTAAATACTGGTAGTGTTTGAGGTGATTAGAGAGACAATGGATTGTATTTCGAAGTTGTTTTATAACAATCTCTGAATCGCCGAACACTTTTAAATATTGAACTTTCAAGCCGATAGCTTTGTATAATCCTTGGGTCAAGGCTTCATACTCCGCTGTATTATTCGTGCATTCAAATTCTAATCTACAAGAAAGCATGGTTTTTTCTCCCTCATGGCTGACTAAAATACACCCTACTCCTGATCCTTCACTAGATTTTGAACCGTCAAAATATGAAGACCAAAATAAATAATTATCAACATTTTTATTTACAAAATTCTCAGCAACATTAACACATCTAGATCTGTCAGTTTGTGAAATTTTTTTTATTTGTGATGTGAAATTGTTTACCGAGAAAGGAGATGGCTAGGCAATATAATTGCCAAAGAATGATTCAGAAGAATAGTTTCCCAAAATGTTATTGTTAAATGCAACTGGTTGATTCTATTGTTCGAACTCTGTAACAGTATGTGTCATGTGTTTCTCCCAATTGATTTTTATTTGATTTGGCTTTCCTTTGTAGGGAGCCACATATGAGACCAATCGGTAGAAATATACCCATGGAGTTTTTCAGACCAATCTCTGCTCAGGATTAAACCATAGAACTCAGGTATATCAGCGATTAAGATATCAATTCTCTGAACCACTCGTGGATCAGCCGATAACCTGATTGTAAAAGAGTTTATTTCCCCTAAAACCTGGACTTTAGTTCTATCTAACTGCACAATGTGAATTGAGGACTTCTGGGGTTCTATGTTCAGTTTAGAACAAACTGAAGCTGGCATTATATTGGATGATGCCCGAGAGTCAATCACGCAGTTATGTAGATTTCGATTGTAGATTTCATACCTTAAGAGAAAAGGAGGGGTATGGGAATTCGATCTGTCTCCAATTAGAATTGTATCAGTTGCCTCAACTCTACAAGAAGGCGGTTGTCCTAAATCACTTGCATCTTTAGTACTGGGAAGAGGCGAAGAAGGAACTGCATTGAGTTCTTTGAGAAGCAATTTTTGTTGATGTTTTAATTTGCTGAGTTCAAACATGGTGATGTTTGCCTTAGTATTTTTCATATCATTAACAATATTATAGTCCATTGAATCTGATACTACCAATGTTTTAGATGATGTAGGTATATTGGAGGATGATGGTTGATTTTTAGGTACTGTTGCAGCTGGCTTCCTTGTGGGTACCTTTTCCTTTGTAGTATTAGTGCCTGCACTCCTTTTCTTTGAATTTTCCTGGAAAGGTTGAGCAGTACTTTTTCTTCTAGTAGTCACAGGAAAGGCTTCTTGTTCGGCTTCAGTATCGGAGTTAGGCAATATGAAGTCCCACATTCCATGGAATTCAACGAATTCCTCTTCTTCTAATTCATCGGATGGTGCAATTGTTTCTTCTTCTTCTTCTTCCTTAGGATTTGAATCTGCATAAGATATAACATTTGGAGGCTTGGACTCAGGTTTCTTAAAATTCATAAGGTTTCTTTGTTGAGGACTCTGCTACTTGCTTTTTTATTTCAACCATTTCATTTGACATGGTTTTTAGGACTTTTTGAAGGCCCTCCATATTGTATGGATCTTTGGTGATGTTCTTTTTTGAATCATCCTTGAAAGACACTTTTTTGGATTTCTGTTCCTCGAGAGCAGCTTTCTTTTCCAAAGCGATTACACGTTTTTCGACAGCGATGGCTTCTTTCATGTTTTTAGCCAATGTAGGTTTTTTAGCCCTATCTACAAAATGGCTATATTTGAGGGTAAGGCTGTAATGTACCACTCGCTTCTAATTTGTTCACTTGGCTTATGATCGGTAGGGATTTTATTCAAGAGTTTGTTAAATCGGGAGTTAAACTCCTTAATTGGTTCTCTTGATTCGATCCTTAGATTGGAAAGGTCATTGATGAGTGTAGCCAAGGATCTATCATTGCCGTATTTGGTAAGAAACTGTTCGTGAAAGATATTCCAACTGGTGATGGATCCAGAGGGCAAGGAAAAATACCAAGACCCTGTTGATCCTTGTAATGTGTAGGGGAACAATCTAACTACAACATCTTCTTCTGTTACTCCTTTCAAATTAACTGACAACATGAAATTATTTATGTGTTCCTCAGCTAATGTTCCAGCATCTGGATTAAACTTTGGTAACCATTTCTCAGGATAAACGGGTAATGGATGTAAAGGCACAAGCATAGTGACTGCACCAGGACTTCTCCATGGTGTCTGAGCCATTTTGGGAGTACCAACGATTTCCTGTGGTGTTCCAGGTGTTTGGGGAGGAGGTGGAAATGAAGACTGAAAATATTGTGATGTTGATGGTGAAGTCCCCTTGTGAACAATAATATGTAATGGTGAAGTGGGTGTTTGACTTCGCACTGGTGATGACGAGATGGAAGATGATGGAGAAAAAGTTTCACTACCAGAACCTTCAATGTTCTTTTTAATCCTTTTCCTTTGGGGTAAAGATAACTCAAGTGGTTCAATACCAAGTTTTTCGTTTTGAAGTCTGGTAAGATGATGAGGTAGGCGCAATTGCGAAGTCTGACTACCTTGTGATACTTCAGATCTAAGAGGTGAAATAGAGAAGCCTTGAAGTTTCTGGATGATAGACTAAACTTCAGGGGACTCCGGGCTTAAATGGTCTGAAGTATGATGGGGTTGAGCAGTAGTAGTTGATCCTTCCTCTTCTCATCTGGATATTGGTATTTCAGAGTGCAAACGAGAGGTCCGAGGAGAGGTGGAGGGTGACTTACTCTGTGAATGGTCTTTAGGTTTTGACTTACTCGCCATTCATAGTGGATACCCTCCTTCTAGCTCCAGAAATGTTGATGCCCCAAAAATCATTACATCAACATCGGGGGATAACCACCCGGTCTGGACCTTAATACAACTCCTTTTCCATTTGGAATGGTGGCTCCGACTGGATATAATGGGACCAGTTTCCCAATAATGAATAGAAAGGGGGTGAATGAGTGATTGGTTTTCTAAAAAGTGATAATAAATGGAGGACTTATTCTATAAATGAAAAACATAAATGACTATTTTATCCTAGGAAGCTTCTATTCTTTAAGTGCAATGTTTAATAATCTATGTTTGTTGATAGGCATATAGATGACACTATGCCATAAACAAAGACATTCATTTAAATGATAATTGCTCCGTTCAAATAGTTAAACGAAGTAATTGATAAAGCAATATTACACTTCTCTTTTATATTACCGATACATGCATGATTGAAATAATAACAAACTGTAAACATCCAATAGTGGAAAGCATAAAGTTTAATGTTAAAACGCATTCATATATTCAATAATAGCATAAATGAACAAACAACAATTCACATAAAAGGAATAAATTCAGACATAGATAATAGTACCATATGAACTGTGAATTATTCCCTACGCCAATCACAATTTGAATTCCTTCTTCCAATTCAAAAATACTTTAAAATAAAGGCAATAGTGCACATTCATATCAAATCTTCATTGTCAAAATTTGGAAAGATTTGGTCCAGTCTTCTTAAAAGAATATGCTTGAAGTACAGTAGTGTAACTTCAAGCTTAAGTCATATACAAAAACTTTACGACCCTTTCTAAATGCATGAAAGGGTCTATAATTACTAAACTAAGCTAACAAACTACAAAATTAAAATGCTACTAAATTGGTATAATCCAATCTTGAAATATCTCCCCCACAGTGATCTGGAAATTGGCAGTGATGTTTCATTCTTCTGGCCGTTTTCCCTTTGTCGTGAGTTTGCATATTTCCAACATTGGCTCCACTTCTTGAGGGCAACTGACTCGAGAATTGATTTGAGCAGCATAGGTGGCATCATGTATATCGGGAATGAATACACCTGATTGCATCCGTCAAGAATTTGAGGGCGGTTCTCTGACTGTATGGTTTAACTAGGAACAACCAATAGGTGTCCCAAGTTAAACTTTTAATCCCTGAGATCAATCTCCCATTCTTTTCAAGCTCTTGGTTACATGACTGCTCCAATGTCTTGTCCGTATAGTTTACTTTAGTGTACATTGAGCAAATCATTTAGATAAATAGAGAGTGTTATTGATCAAGTCAATTAAATTGCTCGTAGATAACTTGCATCGGGAAACAGCTCTCTCTTCTTTCATTAATTGGGACTGCCATTCTGTGAATAGGATTTCCTTATGGGATTCTAAGATTTTGGGCAAGTTTGCTGCCTTTCCCTCATTGGAGTCCTGCCATGTAAGAAAATTTGTCAAAGTGTCTTCAGCTTGCTCCAAATCCTGCCTAGCATCCACTGACTTATCTATTATAGATGATGTTATGTCGCATAAAGGTTCAACTTGGGCGATTTCATGAAATAACAATCTTATTTGCATTATTAATGCCTTGTTAATTTGCATTGCCTCTGCTTTGAACTCAGCAGGTTGGGGAAGAATTTTGAACCTTTCTACCTGAGCTGATAATTGAGCAATTTGCTCATCTTTTGTCTTTACCATCTGTTCATTCATGGCCTTCAACTTTGATAATGCCTTGGATAGTTCTTTCTATTTCTGAATTGCTCCCGAATCAATCCTCTACTTCTCTTCATGCAATTGTTTTATTAGCTGGTTGTTTTATTAGCTGGTTCTGACTTTTGCTGCTCTTCCGATAGCTGCTTTTGCAATAAAGCGATCACTTGATCCTTTTCCTTCAACAAATTGCTTACCTATGATGCCTTATCCATGGTGGCTGCCGAATAGGCACCAGCTAATTGAGATAACTTGGTTAGGTCATCGGAGGGGTCGAATTATTCTCTCCATACCACATTTGCTGTTATTATTTGTTCAGGGAGCAGAGAAGGTTGATCAATCCTTCTTCTCTTTCGCTGTCATTTTATCACAGCCCTGTGTTTTGGGCTATAGAAAAAATCTAGTGGAGGAATGTCCTCTACTTGCAAAACAATTTGATCGGAGGGGTTCTTTGGAATTATTTCTACTACTGTACTTGAGGGTGGACCACTGGTTCCTTTGTTTAGAACCTCCTATGATGTTGTATCTTTTGTATCGGAAGATTTGGATGTTTCGGGGTTCGTTGAGGTTTCAAGATTGCCTATAATTGTATTGAATTGTTGGCATTCTTCAAGCAATCTTGGGTCCACTTGAGTATCCATATTTATTTCTTTGTTTCTCTTCTCCTACTGCCTTTTCTGTTCTTCTTCCCTTATTCTCTCCCGTTGCTTCTTTTATGCCTCCTCTTGTTTTTTTCTCTGTGCCTCTTCTTGTTCTTTCCTTCGGAGTTCCTCCTGCTCCCTTCTCTAGACTTCTTCATAGATTTCGGATATAGAAGGAGGTTCATTAGTAAGTTGCTGCTTACGCTCGCTTGACTAAATCATCGGGGTAGTAGCTAACAAATCTAGAGGTAGAGTTTACAACCTCTGTTCTCTAAGTTTGTTAAATTCTACCAACCTGTCGTCACGATATCTCATCTTGGTTAGCTGTTGTACCTGGAATATTGACTTGGCGGAGGAGAACAGGTCATCAAACTCATATTCCTTGTGCTCGAATTTAGTGAGCTTGGCTTGATCCAGGGCATTGTAGATGACTTTCCTCGGGTCAAAACGTCTATTAGGTAGAGTGGCGAGACTTAGGACATTCATTTTTTCTACCTCTTTCTCTGCATGTTTATAATCATGCAGAGTATAGACGTCATACCTAAGGGGAAAAGGAGGCCAAACTTGCTTCTTTGAATTTCTGAGAGTTTTCATGGCTGACGCAGTTGTAAGCTGATATCCTATTTCGCGGGCTAGTAGCTTGTCTGGTATGTACAAGGGGAGGACATGAGGTCTGGCCTGACTACCGAAAATTCTTACATAGGTGAATTTTTCTTCTCTGAACCAAGTTCCTAGGGCTGTCAAGTCAATCATAGCCTGAGAGGAGATCTTAGGGGCATGTTTATCAAAAATTGCATAGTAAAGAGGTAGCATAAATCCATTGGAGACTTGGTATAAATGGTGTTTATAATGAGCTTTCCATAATTTCTGGTTGTAGACATGAATAGGAATAGGGCCCTGTGGAGTCCATGTCCACCCTAACACATGAAACTCAGAATTGAAACAAAGGGTATCCAAAATCTAGGCACTAAAATAAAATGGAGGGATGAATCTATCAGTAACATGGGATTTATTTCTGAATTCACGAATAGCGTAGCTAACTTATCCGATAATAAAGTCCCCCAATCCATTATTTCACTATTACATGCCGCTTCCATCAGAGGAACCATCTCTATGGAAAACATGGAAGAATCATGCAATCCCGATAAGCGACACATCATGACTCCAGCATAACAATAAGGAGAGTATAAGGAGTCGACGGAGTACTTACCCAAAGACTCATGTTTGTGTTTCGCCAGGTTCTGTCTCCATTCTCGTATAGGCGCTGACTCGGTCTCATTCTCATCTCGAAACTTCTCCAGGAATGCTTTATTGTATTTCTTCTCTGGCTCGGGGAAGTGGTACATTTGTCTGAAATCATTGGGCTGAAATGAACCAAATACTCTTCCATCGAGAGTGCATAATGTTCTATCCATAATTGGAATTTCCTCGATTTCCCATCTCACCACATCCGTATATGGAATAATTTTCTCTCGAGCTGCTATCCTATGCAGGTAGGAATCAGCCAAATCCTTTAAAGTAGCATCATATTTTCGGCTTGAACCTGCTGAAGCTTGTACCGATGTTTGCTGAGGGTCTTCGCCTTCTACCAAGTTGTAAATACTTTTCCAAGTAGTGCTGCCAAGGCCGAGACATGTGGTATATAAGATTAATCCCTTCTTGCTTGGTCCTGGATCAGTGGCATGCTGCCCTGCTATAATAGGAGCCGAAGGTGTTCCAGACTTCTTAGATTTCTTTCCCATCGTTAATGCGGAAAAAACTCTACGCAAGAAAAATAAACGTAATGCAGAGAATAGATGGCTAAAACCAAGTATGAGGTAATTGCGTTAATCAATGAGTAATGGAGGATTTAACATAAGGCTCCCGTGGATGCAATCTCTGAAAGGATTTAGGCATGACTGCTCATTAAGTGGCCGTTAAAACCTGTCAATGATTTATTTTCTCATTATATCCTTTATTTGCCGAATAATGGTTTAAGCGTGGATTTTATTTTTTGGTCGTTGGACGCGGGCGAATCCCTATCGGGAAGAGAAAAGGCTTTCAATGATAATTAATATTTCATATAGTGAAATCATATTGATCCTTTTCGAAAGTCGCACTTTAGACTCATCGCAATCGGTAATTGGAGGAAAGCTTGGGCAATTTTATTTAAGTCTTATGGAATACCCGATCACCGATAGCGACATCACTTGACTTGCATCAGGGGATTGAACGAGAAGAGTTTGTTATGTTCACGTTGCATTCCCCGATCACCGATTGCGATATCCCATCGGAGTGAAGGGGAGGGGCCTTTTATTATTTTCTTTCCTGATATCCATTGGCTATTTTTCTTTTATCGCGTCGGGGAAAATCAATGGGTCATGGTTTATGCATCCTTTGTTGTTGCAATATGCGATCTTGTGATGACTTTATCGCAATAATAAAGGATTATTCGTTTTGATTTATTTCGAAAGGTTTAAGGTTGTTTTGTTTATTTCCTAACCTTTAGAGAAGTGATGAATTAATACCAATTTATTCTAAAAGGGACCCATTTCAATTTATAATTTTCTAAAGTAAAATAAATTGAAATGGGGGGTTGTTGTATAGCACAACACCCACCATGGGTCAATTATGTGGCAACCCATTCCATGCCTACATCAGCGAATGGTCAATTCCGTAATGTTGTACATGATGTGTTGGGGGCATTGCAACTAAATATATCTAATGAATTCCTTGCTACGTATCCCTTCCAGAGAATTTTTCTCCCATCTGATGAGAACCTCTTGGAAGTCATGACCTCTTATGAGTTGTGATCAAGGAATCATGAGGATAGTTCCTCGTCTTGTTAAAAAATGAAACAAGGAATATGAGGATAGTTCCCTGTCTTGTGTCAAACTCGTTAAAAGATAAAACAAGGAATATGAGGATAGTTCATTTACTGTGTCAACCTCATTAAAAAATGAAATAGCTCGCAAAGCATAGTTCCTTGTCTTTTGTCAAGCTCGTTAAAAAATGAAACAGGGAATATGAGGATAGTTCCTTGTCTTGTGTGAACCTTGTTAAAAAAGGAAACAAGGAATATGAGGAGAGTTTCTTGTCTTGTGTCAGCCTCGTTAAAAGTGAAAAAAAGGGTACAAGGATAGTTCTTGGTCTTGTCTCAACCTCATTAAAAAATGAAACAAGGAACATGAGTATAGTTCCTTGTCTTGTGTCATCCTCATTAAAAAATGAAACAAGGAATATGAGCATAGTTCTTTGTCTTGTGTCAAGCTCATTCAAAAATGAAACAAGGAATATGAGGATAGTTACTTTACTGTGTCAACCTCATTAAAAAATGAAAAAGTTCCCTAAGCATAGTTCCTTGTCTTGTGTCAAGCTTGTTAAAAAATGAAACAAGGAATATGAGGATAGTTCTTTTAATATGTCAACCTCACTAAAAAAACGAAACAAGTCTCAGAGCTTAGTTCCTTATATTATGTCAAGCTCATTAAAAAATGAAACAAGCTCCCGTGGAGAAAAGTTCCAATTTGAGTCTTTGATTAGATCTTGTAAAATCCTAGTCGAGTCTTTCACTTGATCTCATAAATGAACCTTCATTCCATCCACCTCATAGCCACAAGTATTCTACTTAGGTGAATGCAATGAAGCTTGACGGCAAGCACCTAGTTTCTAATTCATCATGATAGGGGCATGTAAACCAATCTCAAACATAGTTTTTCATTTCAAGCTTGTGTAAACATGAAACTGAATTCAAGCATAGTTTTTCGTTTCAAGCTTGTGTAAACATGAAACTCAATTAAAGCATAGTTTTTTGTTTCAAGCTTGTATAAACATGAAACTGAATCCAATCATAGTTCCTATTTGTTCAAGCTTGTGTAAAAATGAACCCATCTCCCTTTTAACCCTCATTATTGCCATTCTATCAGCTTCTTCCACCATATGAGCCTTGTGGTTTTTCTCCTTCCATTGTCACTATCTACTTGGCCGATCATATGCTTTCACTTGGTTGTTTTACCCTTTTTGAGGAACTGTTGCAATGAATGGTCTTATTAGCTAGCCTCTTCATATAAATCAACTTGTTTTGAGAAGTTCCAACATCACCGAAACCAGTTTCTATCCTAGACACCACTCACTCCTCTAAGTGGAGTCCTCTTTAATCTCTTTTAAGACTCTCAAAATATGAAAATATTGTTGAGCACTTGTCCTTTTCAGCTCATTAACAGATTGGAAATGACATCTACTGAATATAAGTTTAACCATTTTCCAGACTAACATAGATTATTTATGAAAGAATAATACGCTGATTGAACATGGTCAATAGGTTCTATCTCATATTATTTTACGCTTTTTCGGACTTGAGAGACAAATATACAAAAAGGAACTTGTGGCATTTTATTTTTGTCCCTTTTCAAACTCTCTAAACATGAAAAGGATTGAGTTATCATTGTTGCTAAACTTGTTAAAACATCAAATAGCGACAAACTTATCCATCATGACAAGACCGAGTTTCACCTTTGCTAGACTCGTTAAAACATCACATAGCAATGGATTCAACCAAAGGGTGGAATTATACAACAAGAATATGTTATCCTCCTCAAGCTTGATAAAAAATGAAGAGGTATTGGTCAACAATGATTGGGGAAAATGGGAAAAGGGGTAAACCACTTTATGGCAGCAGGTCGCTCTTAAACATGACACTTTCACTTCATCACTATGACTACTTGGGTTGGGTTATTTTCTTGATGGTCATCTTACCTAGGTCTTTCATACCATCCATTACTTTGGTTTTGGGTCAATGCTGCCAATTCATTTAGTGTTGCTGACATGTTCAAGAGAAGTCACTCAGTTAAATTCATCCTTTGCAATACTCATAAACCTTCACTTTCATGAATTCCATTCCTGAACCTTGTGTCATTAGTCACATTCTGTATCCAAAAATCATTACACGCATTTCGTGTCGTTGATGTGGGATACATCAAGGCCCTCCTGGGATGAGTCCCTTCTTGTCGACATCAGCACATTATCGAAGAAGTTGACTTAGAAACACCCTTTCAGTACCTTGGGGCTTACATACATCAATGGCAAGTTTCTCACTTCCAGTGATAGGTTGACATCATTGGCCTTTGACGGAAATACTTTTTATGGTGTTCAATGTCAAAACATCTATTCATACCATGCAGAATGTAATGCAGTACCTTGAGGATCATTATCATTATCGGTGATTTCTCGCATGGCTATTAACAGATTACATCATTGGCTAGTAATTAGACGGTTTCTTCCCATGTTCGACTTTAGATCACATATTCACATGGTTAGACTCATACTTGAGCAAACGATTGAACGAGATAGAAGACCCTAGATCTAGTTTCATCCATCTGGGCTGCAATTTCAGGAACGTACTAAATCATCTGTACAATGGTTTTACACAAATGGTCATCCTATCATGGGTCTATATTTGTAGACGACTATCTATGTACATGTAATGAAAATTTTATACGTTGAGCATGGGTATCCCTTCCCTCAGCAATTCATGAAAAATCCAAAATATCAAGATATTATGTATTGTAATCGATGCAGGTTGCCATTCGCTTCGAAACATCCTCATCACATCGTAAATCATATCATTCGACATTATCATTTTCAAATTCATGCTTTAGGGGGCAGCTGTTACGGATCCATTTGGGCACATCTCTCCCAACATTCAGATCAGTACTATTAGGGCTCATCAAACCCTAATCCAGTTGCTACATTCCCTAGACAAGTCATCACCTTGAATGTGTCCTTCCATGAAAGTTCCATGGCCTGCATCCCTCTAGAAATTCCTCCTTAAGGAACCAGCGTAACCTTCGTCAAGGGTAAATGTGCTTCAGTGCAGGTAGGCCCATGCAAGGGTGAATTTTAGTGCACTTAGGCCCAATTTGACCTATGTTGGGTGAGATTGAGAAAATTCTTCATATGGATCTAGGAATATTCTTATCTTCTAGAAAATTTTAGAATATTCCCACACTTATCACCTCCTTTGAGCTTGAAATTGGATAGGGAATGAGTTAAGTAGCCTCCTATCCTCTAATCCCTTCCTCCATGGACACTACCTCTAAGTTTGGAAGACCATTCAATACCGTCATCTATGACCAAACCACCTCCATTTTCCTATAAATTGAACACTCATCTAAGTGATAAAGGGTTGGACTTTGAGAGTTTGTAATGAGATATCATTGGTGTGAGGTTTGAGATTGTAAGAAAATATTGCTATGCTGCTAGAGTGTTGTTCTTTTGATGTGATGTTGGTTGGAACCCAAGCCGGAGGAGTGACATTGGATCATACATCATGGTTGTAACTCTTCCTTATACTTATTAAAGTTGTTGACACATTTTCCCATATTCTTGTCTTTATGTATGATCATTATATGTGTAAATGCTTTTGATTTTGTTTGCTTATAGTAGATAGGTCTCTTACTTTGATTGGTTTTTTTCCTCTATTTATGATTGCAGGTACTTGTAGAGAAAATTAAGTTCGAGAAGGAGTGACAGGAGCCATACAAAGGAGACAAAGGGAAAGCAAAAGATAACAAGTAGATCCCTTGTCTTATTTATCTTCTATAGAAAAAGGTTAAACTCTTTAAATATGTTATTCTAGGTGTAGCTACCCACCTAGGGAAATTGTATTTATCTGTTGATGCAAAATTCCACATAACACTTATCGCACAAAGCCCATTCTGAATGGGTGCATCTGTTTTGACATACCCTAAGCGTCATACCAATGAAATGGTGTTTGGAAACTAAGCTCCACCATGGCACGGATGAATGGGACATCTTGCGCTAGGGATTTTTAATGACGTTCAACTTTGAGGATGGGTTTGATTGTATTGACGCGGTGCTACAGAAGGTTAAAGCAGTAATCTTTAGGATAATACAAGATTCTTTGGACCTGATCCAACCTAATTGGACTACCCAGCTGAGCCATGCATTGGAATGCTATAACTTGACCATTGAAGAAGAAGATGAGGATCCACGAAATGTTAATATTTCGGAAACTGAAGGCCACCACAAGGTTGAAGGTCTGCAGATAGAGGATCCTTACATAATCTCGCTGGTAATAACTAGGTAGGTCAACATTGGCATAGAGGCAAAACCAAAATTTGCAAGGATCATGGACTATTGGGATGATGCGACAGTTAACAAGGTCGTTAAGCTCCTCTGCAAATATCATAATTTCTTCCCCATAAATTTTTCTGATCTAAAATTGATAATAGGAGACTTGGGTGTCATGAATATCACCCTAAAATTGAACGCGAAGCCTGTAAGGAAAAGGCTTTACTGCCTTAATCCTAATTATAAGGAAATGGTTTGTGTTGAGTTGGATAAGATGCTTGTGAAAAGAATTATTGAACCAATAGAAGAATTTGATTGGGTAAGCCTGATAGTGGTTCAGGAAAAGAAATAGAAAGAAGAAATAAGGATATCCATTGATCTCCTGAAGCTGAATGATTCTTGTGTGCATGACCCCTTCCCAACCTCGTTCACTTATGAAGTCCTGGATAATGTAGGCGGCCAAGAAGCATACTATTTCACTAATGAGTTCTCTGGGTATCATCAGATCAAAATCACACATGAAGATAGAAGCAAGATGACCTTTGTGACGAAATGGGGATGTTTTCAATATACTGTAATGCCTTTTGGGTTGAACAATGCATCATCAATATTTTCACACATAGTCATTATGGCATTCAAATACTTCATTCATAAGTTCTTGGAGGTTTACTTTGACGATTGGACAGTGTTTGGATTGATTAAGCATCATGTGGCAATTCTATGCTTAATGTTAGATGTGTCAAAGATACCAGATTGCGCTCAATCTAAAGAATTGTCTATTTTGTGTCCCTTTTAGGATCTTGCTAGGGCATGTGGTGTGCAGACATGGATTGATGGTAGACCTCGCAAAGATTGTGCTGATAATCAACTTGGAGACACCAAGGAATGTGAAACAGTTGCATGCAACGCTGGGGCATACTAGATACTATAGGAAGTTCATCAAGAGCTATGGCTAGATCACCGTGCCCATGGAGAAGTTGTTGAAAAAGGATGCTACATTGTGTTGGAGTAATGAATACCAGAAGAGCTTGGATGTGCTGAAAGAGAAAATAGGCACTGCGCCAATCATAGTCTTTCCAGACTGGAAGAAGAAATTTCATGTGCATGTGGATGCCTCATGTATCATGCTAGGGTCCATGTTGACATAGGTGGGTGAAGGGGAATTGGACCATCCTATAGCATGCGTAATCAGGAAGTTTTCCAAGGTTGAGAAGAACTATTCAACTATAGAGCGCGAAGGACTAGCTATGGTATACGTGCTCCAAAAGTTCAGGAACTATTTGTTGGGTGGAATTTTTAAGATGTATATGGATCATTCTACATTATAATGTGCGGTTAATAAGTATGTGTTGGGGGGGGAAGATATGCAGGTGGTTGTTATTATTCTAAGAGTATGATTTTTAAGTTATTATGAAGCCTTGATGATGGAATGCAAGACCAGATCATCTGTTGTGCATTGAAACAAGAGAGGAGCCCACTAATTTGGAGGAAGGACTGCTTGACGCATAGCTCTTTGTGGTACATGTCACAGACAGTCACTTTGAAGATATCATACAATACCTGACAACAGGGACTACTCCAGAAGGGTATACAAGCCAGCAGAAGAAGGAGTTAGTAGTGTGGGCAGCAGACTTGTCCGTGATTATAGGACATTTGTACAAAATGAGGTTAGATGAAATATTGCAATGCTATGCACCTGACTTTGAGTGAAGCGGCATCCTCACGGAGGCTCATGGAGGAGCTGTAGGAGGACCTTATGCAAGAAAAGTGATAGTGCAGAAGGTTCTGTGTGCTAGATTATGGTGGCCAACTCTGAATAAGGATGTGAAAACATATTGTAGGGATTATGACACATGTCAAAGGACTGGTAGGCCATTGCAAAGGGATGAATTGTGGTTGATACTGTAGGTGACATTAAAACTTTTCAAGAGATAGGTGATTGACTTGGTGGGACCAATTCATTCTTCGAGAAAGAAAACAGGTGTGCAACACATCATCACTACGATCGAGTACCTAACTAGGTGGGCAGAGGCGTAGCTGTGAAGGATTGTACTGGTGTGGCAATAGTGAAGTTTCTTTTTGAATATGTAATGATGAGATTTGGCTGTCCAAATATCTTGATGAGCGATTAGGGTACACACTTCCTTAATGAAACAATCAGCATGTTGATGGAAGAATTTTAGGTGTATCATTAGAAAAGCATGGCTTATCACTCACAGGCCAATGGGATGGTGGAAGCATTAAATAAGATACTAGAGAACACACTAAAAAAGGTTGGCAATGATCAAAGAAGTGATTGGGATGTGAGCGTACTAGCGGTGCTATGGTCCTATAGAATGACTTGCAAGAAGTTGACTGGGAAAATGACTTTCAGACTTGTGTATGGCGTAGAAGCAGTGATGCCAATGGAATACATTGTACCTAGTTTTCGCATAGCGGCACTCACAGGAAAGGTAGACTGCAGAGCCTTGGAAGAGAGGCTCGCGCAGCTAGTAGAGCTTGAGGAGGATTGATTTCCAGCTGGATTTCATCAACACATTCAAATGGAGCGCGAAAAGGCATGGCATGATCAATACATTAAAATGCGCACCTTCAAGGTAAATGATCTGGTTTTGCTATATGATAGCAAGTTTGATAGATTTCTAGGGAAATTTAGGATGTGCTGGCTTGGGCCATATGTCATTAAAGAGATTACTGATGGTGGAGAAGTTCAGTTGGTTAAGTTAAATGGAGAGCCCTTCCCAGGAAAGGTGAATGGTTCATCCAAAAAATGACCGTTAATGTCATTGTTCATGATTTGATGAAAAAAAGACGGCCAAATGGAGTGGGGGGGGTGGCATTTAGGTTGAAATTTAAGGGCGAGATCCTTGAAAATCTGCTACCAATCTAGCATTAATGAACCGATATTGGGGGGAATAGTCGGACTTGAATTCAAAATGGCCTATACATCACATGTGGTTGCCCAATGAAGAACACTTGGCATTTTGAGCATTGAGTTGTTGATCTCTCAAACATGTATGAAGCATGAATTCATTAAAGCTCTGATAACAAGTTCCGCATTTGAGAAATTGCCAAACGAGACACAAGAACTGTTGAATAACGTGATGTTGACACCATAAAAAACTATAGATATTGGGGAAGTAGTGACAGTGAAAGGGACTATGCCAGAGGTTGCTATGGAAGAGGAGGGAACTGCTTTGGAGGTTATAGAGATACCCAAGTTGCCACAGTCACTGTTGGGCTTCAAAATGTCATACAAATATCACTCATTACCATACATTTTTCACCTATGCTTCCATTATATCACTCATTATTCACTACCATGTCACTTCATTTTCCCTGTTGTTCATTATTAATGGGTCTCATTTATATCTACCAAATATTATTTATTTTTAAGCATTTAAAAAAGAAATTCTTGATTAAATATTAGAAAATAATATATTTTACTTCATATATGGAAAGTGGATTGTTTTTGTGGCATGTGTAGGTACAAAGGAAGCTTCCAAGACACCTCTATGTGGCCTTGAATGATCAAATTCGAATTTGATAAGATAAGTCTCATGGATAAGATCAAGGACAAAAGGGGGTTATGTGTCTAGAGGGTTAAGAGATGTATGGAACTAAAGAGAGATTAGTGGATCATCATTATGAGTTTTTTTATCTCATCCCATTGTATAAATGAGAGTACAATCTCCTCCATTGGTAATTTAGAGTTCCATTTGTAATCTTAGAGTTGGTTTGTACATCATGATGGAGATTTTGAAATAAAGAATCATACTTTGATTTTGTTGCTTCTACATTTGAGTCACCTTTGAAGTGGTGTGCTTGTGGAGTTACGGAGGGCCCCCATGGCCTCACTTGCATGTTTATTTTAGGTATAATTTAATTTATGTTTTATTTCATTTCAGCTTTTACGTTTTTGTTAGATGTTCTAATATTGGAGGAGATCCTAAAATTCATGTGTTCTTGAAGAGAACCTTAGGATCTTAATGAATGTTAGATCTAGGTTTATTAGATGTTCTAATATTTGAAGAGATCTTAAAATTCATGTGTTCCTGTAAGGGAACCTTAAGATCTCCAAAAAATTAGGAAACTTTCTAGACCTATAGGTGGCACTTCTAAGTTACCTTCCCGGGTTGACATTAAATGAATTTTTCTAGACATCATCAATTAGACACCAAACATTTTGGCGTCGTTGCCGTGGAAGTTAAACTAGAAGGATTTAGTAATTATTTTATGCATTTGTTTTTATGGACTAATTTGTGGAACTTGGCGACAGAAGGTTCATAAAGGAGTTCAAAGTTTGGAGCATTTTTTTTTATTTTCGTACATAGATAATTTAATTTCAGTTTTTATTTTAAATCCCCCATTTCTCACTAATCCATCTACGGATGAAGAATTTGATTATGTTGAACAGGTACTTCTTGGAGAGAAAGGAAAATAACCTTGAGCCAACTCTAAGACAAGTTACTCACATACTTGCAAATCATAAGGAAAAAATTTTAAATCTTGATGTGAGCATTTTCAAATTCTTAGTCCATAAGTGGCTTGACTGGAAGCATTCTTTTACCTAAGAAATAAATAAATCTTTCAAGCAAGATATGTAGAATATATTAGAAAAATAAAAATGAGATCTCATTAGAAGTCATTATAAGTCATTCTCATTAAAAAAAATTAGTCTTAATCTCATTAGAAGTTTTTAGTCTTATTTTTAAAAATAAAAATAAAACATCATGAATAAATTGAGTGGCACAGTAAGAGCCACTTCATCTTCACATTTCTATATTTTGTTTCTGTATCATAGGTAAGCCAGAGCTTGACTATTGGAAAGCTTTGTCTTGCGAGAGTCTAAATGCCTGCGCGACATTGTAGAAGAGTGTAGATAATGCAAGGTTTGATCGCAGATCTTGATTGTGTTTATCATCCATCCACACTAACCTACATAAATAAAAATAAATCAAAAGATTAGTATGCTCTCTTCTTGCACTTCATGTGATCACGAAGATTAGAAAATCTTTCAATTTATTTCAAATAAAAATACTCTCACTGGAAAATTGATCTGTGATATGACAATAAAGAATTTTGTGAATGAGCGAAAGATCATCTTAATTTTTTTTAGATAAAAATTTAGTTCTTTTTTTAATTTTTAGTTTAAAAAAATAATAGATAAAAAATAAAAATTCCCACATATATATATATATATATATAATATATATTATATATATATATATTATATATATATATATATAATAGATAATATATAATTAAAAAATTCTTTTTGAAAAACTAACCAATTTTTATTTTTTAAGAGATAGGTTCAATTTCCTCTAATAAATAAATAAATAAATGAATGGAATAATAATCAAACTAATACAACAAATAAAACACAACAAAATAATTAAAAAAAAAAGAAGAAAAAAACAAAAAAACAAAACAATACAACAATGCACAGCAAAACATAACAAAACTTAAAAATTCTGAAGAATATCCTCACTCGCATCTTGAAAAATATCATTCCTGAATAGCACTATGCAGAGCTGGTGTTCTACAGGGATGGAGGGTTTGTATAGTTTTATTTTTTAGAAATCCGTTTTATCGGGCCAAAATCGGACAATGGGATTCTTGATGAACACCAAAGGATTGGTGGCGCTGACTGTCCTTAACATTGGCAAAGATAGGAAGGTTCTGAATGATTAAACTTTTGTCATCTTGGTGCTGATACAGAGAGAGAAACCAGAAGATGAGCTTAGAATCATGGCCTGTCTAGACAGAGCGAGGAACATATCGGCAATGACAAACCTCATAGAGGCGTCCAGAGGTATTCGAAAGCTTGCTCTCCGCCTCTACATCATGTGTTGGGTATACGACCAAAGTCCCACATTGACTAGAAGTGGGGAGGATCACGGATATATAAGGATGGACAAATATCTCCATTGGTATGAGGCCTTTTGGGGTAAGTCCAAAAGCAAATCCATGAGGGCTTAGGCCCAAAGTGGACAATATCATACCATTGTGGAGATATGTGGTGTCCAGAGTCCTTACAAGTGGTATCAGAGCCATGCCCCGAAGTTAGCCAAGTGGATGAATCCTCGGAATGCCGAACGAAGGTGGTGGGCCCCGGTAATATCACGATGGGATCCGTGGATGAGCTCGGTTAAACAGGCGGTGTGCTCCGGATTCTTCATGGACGTGTCCTGCTCCCAACACGGTGAAGAGGAGGTGACCTGGGATAGAGCAAGCTCTCGAGGCAGGTGGTATTCCATGTAAGGCGTGTGCTTCCAACGCATTGGAGCGGAGAATCCTGGTTCGTAGAGAGTGGACGGATGGATAATCGTTCGGAGCAGTGGCGCACTGCTATACCTAGTTTTTTAAATTGCTGTTGCTCCGGATTTATACCGGGTATGTTTTTTTTTAAAGCGCTGGTCCACTACAGTATTAAAGTGCTGGTGCATAGTCGAGCGCATATGGCTGGTGCATATTTGTAATTGTTTGCTGTGGGTATTTGTAATTGGTTGCTGTGCGTTGAAATTCAACTGGAATCTTATTTTCGTTGTAAAATTTTTCATTTCCCGTGAACAAGTTGAACCAAAGAGCGATCTGGCTTACGAAGTCTGCCGGTACTCGATTCTCAAGCTTATGACCATTCCCGTTGAAGTAATTCCCATTAAACAGAACGATTTGCGCAAAACTGGTCTGTATTGGTGAAACAGCGATAAAACCGAGAGCACAGAGTTTTCTTTTACCAGTTTTTTAACTCCGTTCTTGGCCGGTTTTTTTTAAATGTAGACTTCTTGTTTGGGTAACCAAATGCAAACGCGTCTTTAAGTTTCATTGGCGACATGAAGCACTTTGAAAGTTAATGGAATAAGGATCGTAAAGATTTCATGTTAATGGAATAAGGGTCGTAAAGATTTCATGTTAATGGAATAAAGGGTCTTAAAGTTTTCATGAAAGTAGTGCTTGAGAAAGCCATATGGTGGGGAGGTTTATATGTATGTTTTTTATTTGTACATGTTTACAAATAATTGCACATATTGCAGATTTGTTGAGCCAAGAAGTTGTGTTGTAGTTCACAGCAAAATATTATTTCGTTTTTTTTTATGCCATTAAACAAAAAGAGAGTTTGAGAGGATTTCTTGATGTAATCTCCAATTTATTTAATATATTCATGATGCCTATGTTTGGTGGACGTAGCCCAGATTGGTTGGGTGAACCACGTTAAATATTGTCTTATGTGTTTGATCTTCTGCTGTTTCTATTTGTTTGCTGCACCTGATCCAACATACCCGGTATAAATCCGCAGCAACAGCAATTTAAAAAACTAGGTATAGCAGTGCGCCACTGCTCCGAACACACCAGCATTCCACGCTCAGCAACCAGCAGCTCAGTCCGCACACGCTCCAGCTCTACGATCCAGGCAGCCAGTCTTTAATCACCTCCAACATGCTCTGATACCATTTGTAAGGACTCTGGACACCACATATCTCCACAATGGTATGATATTGTCCACTTTGGGCCTAAGCCCTTATGGATTTGTTTTTGGGCTTTACCCCCAAAAGGCCTCATACCAATGGAGATATTTGTCCATCCTTATATACCCATGATCCTCCCCACTATTAGTCAATGTGGGACTTTGGTCGTATACCCAACAAAAGGCAGAAAGCCATCATGTGGTCTCTCATGCTCATGTAATTCACATTATTCAAATAATTTAATAATACATTTAAATACATGAGTAAGTGGTGTTAAGATAGTGCGTCTATCTTAGACTCACTTGGTCAAGACAATTTCTCAACTTGCACACTAATTTAGGAGAACTAGTTGGAGAGAATCTCTCATCCAAACTAGACTTCTTAGTTTGAGGAATTCTCATGATTTTATTTTGTTGGACACCTAATCCTAAATCGGTTAGTGTGGAAGTCGAATGGACAAAAGAAGTCCAAGAGACCTTGGGATGTGAATTCCAACGGTCACATAATGTACCATAAATATACATCATTTGTGAATAAAAAATGTATTGCATGCTTTATCTTTTATATCTCTCTCGCTCCCCATGTGTGTTTAACATGGTATCAGAGCAGGCGATTGCTGGTCCTGCTCCAATTTGAGAAACCTGTTTTTGTGGTCTCTATATATGTCAGTTCTACGTTACCTGACCTCTGCCACACTGCACATATGTTTACCATATACCATTTATAAAACCTGTGCCCTGCTCTTCTGTTGCGCTGTCATCCTGACCTGACATTGAAATGTTTGAGCGTTGCTCTGCCTCTGTCTGTCCAGCGCTACTCTGCTCTGTGTCCACTGCTTTCTGCCTGAACGTTTGATGAGGCTACGTATTGAACGCTGGCCTGACATGCGTTAAACTATCGATGAGGCTGCATGGTGGAGATGCGTATTGAATGCTGCAAATAGCCGAATGTTACCATAACGCCTAACAACGTTCTTCGAACAGCGGCATACTGGTATTCAAACTGCACGTTGAAACCCTTAATTTTTGAAATGCATATGGTGCCTGTGTTTTCATTTTGGTGAATGCATATGACTGTGGTATGACTGTTGGATGCGTTTTGAGTTTGAGTGGATGCGTAACCACAGTTTGTGGTCTGCTGGAATAAAATGTGTCTAATTTGGTCCAAATCTTCCATATCTAACGGTTGATTTTCCATGAAAATCTTGAGACCATTCTTCACCAATAGCCCATGATTTGCTTGCTCTGTCTTCAAGACCCAGATTATTAGAATTCTTTTCTGCTTTAGCAACAGGTATAGAAGACGAATGTCTGTAGGACTCCGCATCATATGAAAAATATGGGAAGTTCGTGGTTGAATCACTCACATAATCAAAAGAGCGCGATGGTGAAGATGACGTACTAGATTGCAACGATGGATGAAATTCTGATCTACTCTTAGAATTTGCATCCTCAGCTTCGTATTTTTCAGCATTGAAAAGACCGACCTTTGCAGATCTCCCATGCATTAACTTCTCGTTATTCGTCCATGAAGCATGATCTTTGACCCATTGTCTTTCAAGTCTAGAAACGCTTTTGTAATTGCAGTTCATCATCGGTGTTTTATCCTCGGCCTCCACATTTTGGTATTAGCAAATGCATAATTCTTTTTACAGTAATCAGAATCAAGGCGATAACCTCATATACAACCGTGCTTATGATCCGCATGCTCAGAATTACGTCTCAAAACAGATAGGCAACCAGGCTCATCGGTTTGTTTAGCAACCAATGCGTTCTCAAAGGCAGCACATATAATTAATAGTCAGTCTCAAGATGGGCATATCTGTTCCAATGGCAAGCATATTGTCATACGTAAGATTAGACATGGCTGAAGCCAATCTGTTGTAACATTGACAGTAAGTCCGAGAAGTTTTATGAAACTAATTTTTGTTCATTGTTTGATCATTCAATGTCAGTTTGTAGTTGAGCCCAATTCAGGCTGGCTTAGAGGTTGCACATTAAGAGGCTGTTGCGGTAGAGAGGTATGGAGTCTCGTGAGGATCATCCCAAATTTCTCGTAGACTGACTGTTGCAGCAAGGGCTTATAGTTTGAAGGGAGTTAGAAGTGATCTCATTAGAATTGATCTTGGCACCACAAAATCGCACGTAATAGTCATGGAGGGGAAAAATCCAAAAGTGATTGAAAAATTCAGAAGATAATCATATAACACTATCAGTGGTTGCGTTCAATCATAGAGGAGAGCTACTCGTAGACACTGTGTTCGCTCCATATATGTTAAATATAGCTGGCTGTGCTTGGGGATGGTGGAATACCATAACATATTTCTTTCCACATAATGTAGATTGGCAGATTCATGCATTTCTTTCCACATAATGTAGATTGGCAGATGCATGCATTTAAGAGGCATTAAAGTGAGAGAATATATGCGCTCTACCGATATTTTCAATCTTCTGATATGTGAATAGTTGACCGAAATATGAACTAAGTCAGTGGATTTTGCTATGATTTTGATCTTTTTGCCGTTTCAAATGAGGCCAGTGTATTGGATGTCAAAGAATTTAGTCATGGCGGAGCTCCCAAGGCAAAAATTCACTGAATTGAGTGCGTTAAAGTAAAAGGTGCATGATTTGGTTCTATGAATTGAATGATAAGTATGAAAGTATATACTCATGGATTGGAAATGAACTTTTGTATAAAGTTATGTTGTAAGATTTGTGATTTGGGTTTTATAAAAGCCCTATGAAATAGGAATAAGTTATGATGAAAGTATGTGAGTTAATCATGGAAGTATGGTGAAAGTTTGGGATGATGTGTATAATCTCATGTGAATATTGGCATGGTTTAGGAAGCATTTGAGTATTGTTTTTGCCTAAAGGTGAGTGGATCGAGATTGATAATATTGAATGATTTTGAACATATATTGGAAAGCTTCCGCAGGTTGAAATGGGAAAGTGTGAATTGGCCAGTGATTGAAGTTTTTGATTCGGTAAATGCTGGGATGCATTCTTCTATGTTTTAGATATTAATGATTGTGGGTACTGCAGGCCTAACCCTGCGTCACTTTTCCTCATTGTTTCACTATTTTTTGAGGATTAAAAATGGCTCCAATTAGTGCAATATTAGAGTTAGTGGACAATCTAATACTCTCTACTATGAATAATACAGTCAAAATAAGCAAGGATTTTCTCTCAGAAATTCAGACATGTCTACAAAATGCACAGGAAAAGATTGATTTTTTGCAGCTTGAATCACAGCTACAGCAAGAAGAGCTACATCAAAATAGACACCATTTTGAACCTGTTTTTTTCAGAACATTGAGACAACCACCCATCAGCAGCATGTTACAGTTCATTCAGATTTAGTACCAAACAAAGCAGCAAGGTTACATGCAGATGCAGAAGTTCAGTCTACACTTCCCAAGCCCATCATCAGACCTTGAGAACAGCTTGTCCACAACAAGCACAGAACTGGTCTTGGATATGACAAGGACTTGTCCTTTCATATTCCAGACTATGCCAAGCCCATTCAGTTTCAGAGTGCTGGATTCATTTATGACAGTTCACCTACTCCTTATGACAGTTCAGCTCTAGCTGTTCCAGACTCTGCTCCTCTTCCACAACAGCAACAACAACAACAGATCGTGAAATGCCAACACTGTGATCGAG
>APFE030819213.1:138951-152573 GCA_000404065.3 Pinus taeda | reverse complement strand
AAAGTGGACAATATCATACCATTGTGGAGATATGTGGTGTCCAGAGTTCTTACAAGTGGTATCAGAGCCATGCCCCGAAGTTAGCCAAGTGGATGAATCCTCAGAATGCTGAACGAAGGTGGTGGGCCCTGGTAATATCACGATGGGATCTGTGGATGAGCTCGGTTAGACAGGCAGTGTGCTCCGGATTCTTCATGGACGTGTCCTAGTCCCAACATGGTGAAGAGGAGTTAGTCCCAACACGGTGAAGAGGCGTTGACCTGGGATAGAGCAAGCTCTCGAGGCAGGTGGTGTTCCATGTAAGGCGTGTGCTTCCAACGCATTGGAGCGTAGAATCCTGGTTGGTAGAGAGTGGACGGATGGATAATCGTTTGAGGGGAGGCTCAATTGTCCTTTGTTCGAGGGGAGGATTGTTGGGTATACGACCAAAGTCCCACATTGACTAGAAGTGGGGAGGATCACGGATATATAAGGATGGACAAATATCTCCATTGGTATGAGGCCTTTTGGGGTAAGTCCAAAAGCAAATCCATGAGGGCTTAGGCCCAAAGTGGACAATATCATACCATTGTGGAGATATGTGGTGTCCAGAGTCCTTACATCATGCACTTAGTAGAGTTGTGAGAGAGGTCATCTGCAATTATGATGGTTCACAAGGCCAGGAAAAACGGGCTCCCCTTCTGGAATCACAACTGTCACAAACAAGACCAGATAGTGGATGCCAACATCCTCAGAATGCAACCTCTTAAAAGCATCAATTTTAAAAAGAGGTTTGTGATTAAACCAGGACAAATATGACAAATGAAGACATGGGTGCTTTCTACAATAGAATGAAATACATAACCCAGAAATCATTTACTTGTATTCATAATATTTTGAGAGAAAATCGTATTTATTCCAAACCCTATTTTAGGGACTACGTGAAGAAAAATGGTTTTTACAATTAATGTCCAAAGCATTACAAGTTTTGCTCGGAGTGAAGCAGATTTTGAGTGATTTGAGTAACTTTCCATGCAGATTTATTGGCTAGATTTGAGCGATTTGCACCTTCACATGTTGCTTGGCTCAAAATGATCATCTACAAACCAAAGTCAAGAAATCCCCCCCACAATAAAAGTGCGGGCTTACAAATATCGTGGATCTTATGATAAAAGGCCTTAACTTAAAAGATTCCAACACTAAATTCAATGTGGAGATCAAGGGACATCGAGACAGCTAGAGGGAGAAACCAAAAGAAAAATAATGGAGGGGATGCATTTGCAGTTCAAGATCAATCCATGGCGGCTTTTATTGCCCAACCTGGAATATATTAAATTTACTGTTTGACAGGAAAGCATAGGGTTACATTATTTTTTGATCATTTTCTCACTGTATTTCATTGAAAGTTTCTCTTTGTATGCAGAAAATTTAATGGTGATTTCTTTTGAGCTGAAACAACAAGTTATAACTTGCAAACAAAGGAGGAACGAAATAGTTGATCAACAAGTTGCATGGAAAGATTGTGCCCTCAAAAGTAACAGTGAAGCTCTTACAAAAGACAATGCAGGAAGGAGCTAGGGACGAGTTGATGATAACAACCAGATGGGAAAAGCACAGAAAATCACGACATGGCGAAACTTTTGAAGAGGAGTAAAAATCAGTTTTCTTCCTGAATTTTAATTTTTAATTTTTATTTGATGCATCTGTATTAAAATCTTGCAATTTTTAAATGATGCAGATTTTGGCAAATACAAGATCAACGACGACATTTGAAATTCGATATCATCGACACAAATCATGAAACAATTTCGACTATGGTAGGGATTTGCATAATTGCAATGAAATTGATTTTTATTTATGAAAGTTACATAAGAAGGGAATTAATTATACTCATTTCATATTTGAAAATCGATTTGTAAAAAATCATAGAATTGAGCTAACTTATACATTTGATTTTATTTAAATCTGTTCCATTGGTGTTTAATTTTTGCATAAACCAACCAAGTAGAAATTGATCACTTTTGTTGGGATATATTTATGTTTTGTGAAAACTAAGTTTTTGCAAGTTTGCATTAATCAAATGATCATTCAAGGAGACCAATTTATCGATAGTTGGAATTCTAACAAATCAATTTTATGATGAATCATGTGAATAAGTCCATATTCATTACAACCAATCTTTTCTCCCCTTTGTAAAATTAAAAATCCCAATGAGTCCTCAATGCAAGCCAAAATCTCTTTTTCCTAGCAAGTTCCAATCATGCCATTGAATCTACTTCTTTTCATTCACCCCTAACCAACAAAATAAAACCAAGAAACTCACTTACAAGCTTATTGTCATTCCAATTTTTCTTGTCATTTCCTTTCCCTTTCATTTCCGCCAATAAAACCCTACTTCTATGTATATCATTGAGTCAAAGTCCTAAAGCCTAATTATCTTTGTAAAAACACCTAGAGGATTGCATGCCTTAATGGCGAGTACTCTTACCAATGAACAATGGGAGTACATTAATATCCCTTGTTCGTTGGATATTGTAGGTGACTTAACCACAACAAACTTATTCGTACCTACAAAGATGTGTTAGGAATCTTGACTGCCATTGGAATCAACGGTGGGGGCTCTTGTGTTGGCTAGTGGCATTCATTAATCACCACTAAGTCAACAACTTCTTGTTATGTTCGAAAGCGAGACATTTATTCACATAGCAATATTTGTGCCATTGAGCGTTGAAGACTTGAAGACCCATAATTTGTAGCAGATGAAGCAGATTTCCTTTCATTATTTTTTAGTTTGTCATGATTTGAGGACAAGTCAATAAATAAGGCTGGGGGGAAATGTAACTTCTATATTTTGTATACCTTCCAAGCCTTATACATTTTCAGCCATATTCAACAAACTCATCAGATTCATCAGACTATCCAGTAGAAGATCTAGCAGTAGATACAACAATACAGATCCATCTTTCATCCACAACTTGCAGAAGAAGCTTCAGATCAGAATTGCAGCAGTTGAACATGCATAATTCATCTCCTTCTTTAGGTAAGTAAGGTATGATGTTTTCTAACCTTTAATCTTATTTTTTTTTTTAGATGCTAAAATGATGATATTTGGAAAATATTCCACTATTTCACTATTCCATTTCTCATTAAAAATTACCAAAAATCATCCATTGGGGGGGGAGGGGAGGGGAATTTCACACTTCATTTCTTTGTCTCATTCATATTACATCTTAATGCACATAGTCTTCCCACAATAAAAACTACTAAAAAATTATGAGCATATTAAATGACTTCTTAAAATGATTGATCTCAACAAAGTAAATAATGATTGTAACACAAGAACCAATCATTCAAAGATGGAAATAATTTGCAAAAATAAAAGCTATCAAAATATGTACAAAGTTAAAGGAATTCCATGACTAAAAGATGGTTGTTACACAAGAACCAAACATCTTGAAATTCAAAGAAAGCTCATCTAAGAATTAAATCAAATAAGTCATTGTAGTAGCTTGCATGAGGACATGCAAGAGATTCAGTTGGGGAGTATGTTGGGCTTCAAAATTTCATACAAATATCACTCATTACCATAAATTTTCACCTATTCTTCCATTATATAACTCATTATTCACTACCATGTCACTTCATTTTCCCTATTGTTCATCATTAATGGGTCTCATTTATATCTTCCAAATATTATTTATTTTCAAGCATTTTAAAGAGAAATTCTTGATTAAATATTAGAAAATAATATATTTTACTTCATAAATGGAAAGTGGATTGTTTTTGTGACATGTGTAGGTACAAAGGAAGCTTACAAGACACCTTTATGTGGCCTTGAATGATCAAATTCGAATTTGATAAGATAAGCATCATGGAGAAGATTAAGGACAAAAGGGGGTTATGTGTCTAGATGGTTGAGAGACGTATGGAAATAAAGGGAGATTAGTGGATCATAATTATGAGTTTGTTATCTCATCCCATTGTATAAATGAGAGTACAATCTCCTCCATTGGTAATTTAGAGTTCCATTTGTAATCTTAGAGTTGGTTTGTAGATCATGATGGAGATTTTGAAATAAATAATCATACTTTGATTTTGTTTCTTCTACATTTGAGTCTCCTTTGAAGTGGTGTGCTTGTGGAGTTATGGAGGGGCCCCATGGCCTCACTTGTATGTTTATTTTAGGTATAATTTAATTTATTTTTTATTTCATTTTAGCTTTTAAGTTTTTGCTAGATGTTGTAATATTGGAGGAGATCCTAAAATTCATGTGTTCTTGTAAGAGAACCTTAGGATCTTGGCAAATGTTAGATCTAGGTTTGTTAGATGTTCTAATATTTGAAGAGATCTTAAAATTCATGTGTTCTTGTAATGGAACCTTAAGATATCATATAATTATTAGATCTCAGTTTGTTTAGTTGTTGGAAGAGATTTTAAAATTCATGTGTTCTTGTAAGGGAACCTTAAGATCTCCAACAAATTTGGAAACTTTCTAGACCTATAGGTGGCACTTCTAAGTTTACCTTCCCGAGTTGACATTAAATGAACTTTGCTTGACATCATCAATTAGACACCAAACAGTCACCTAGGCCAAGGCCTACCCAGACCTAGGATGGCACGAAAGACAAGAAATGAAAGTAGGTTGTGACACCACTGGTGTGCGCGTCATCTAAGAGAAACCCATCGAAGGACAAGCCCACCACTCAAGAAAAGGGAAAAAATAATTAACCTAGAACCAGAGGACGAAGAAATTTAGGATATCCCAATGGATGATGAGGATCTTGGATAGAAACAGAGTATGTTGAAGTTGAGGGGTCTGACCCCATTACTAAGTTGCCTAAGTACGTCCCTCCACATAGGGCCAAGGCCAAGGTGCCTAAGGACATTGATGAGAGCATGGTAACCTTATACACACCTCTTGTGCTAGACAAGATTGTTCTTAAAGGACCACACATGGGGCAGATTCCAATGTTGAAATTGGAGGACTGGGACTTAGCTAACACTGAGAAATTCCCTCATTTGGTGATAGACCAAATGATGCACCGTGTCCACCGTAAGACCACCAAGATGACTGCATTATAACCGTGGAAGTGGCTCAAAGGCATGGATAAGGTAGGCCTACTCAACCTACTATGGTGTTGCACTACAATTACACACCCATTACCTTGTTGGTAATCAAGAAGTTGTTGTGCTTGGTACATGATGGGTGTCTGTAGCTAGAGGAGCTAATACCCATCACTAATAGACTGATCCGTAGGATCATGAGGCTACCATATTTATGGGAGAATTTGACTATGATGTTTGGTGGAAAGGCGGAAAATTGGCCCTCGTGAAGGCCATGAAGAAGAAGTTCAGATTAGTAAAGAAGCCATGCGGCTATGCGGTTACAAGTATTTTCGACCCTGAGATCAAATTGGCCACAAAAATATTGGTAGGGAAGGTCATGTGAAAGTGTTGCTTCGATAAATTACGGACATTCGTTGTAGCTCTAGTGGCCCAATGCGCAGAGGGCGTTCATTTTAATTTCGCATGCTACCTCTGCGGTGAGTTCCTCACAGACTCCCACGAGGCACAGGATCTCAGCAAGAATTTCCACTATTTGTGGCTCTTGTTGTTCATCGTGCTAGTAACCTGGGAGTTACTCGAAGACAGCCAATTTCCCTTGGTCACACCAGATCTGCTTGAGGCCGCGAAGTTTTCTTTTCTATGGGTGACTAAGGATCCTCAGTAGATCAAGGACAACAAGAACTTTTGGATCTTGATGGAGATGAACATGCACATGGCAATCAACTGCAAGGCACGGTTATCACCTACTGTCTTTGATAAATTGTAGTCGTACATGGAATTTAAGGATGATTTTCACCATGTATCTAAAAGGGTGCAGAGGGACCCCAAGCAAAAGTGGCATGACTTGCCCAACTTAGTAACAGATGATGCAATTCAAGAAGTTATTGATAGCTGACTAAGAGAATGGCACACTGCCTCGGACTTAATGGTGGGATCCAGCAAGATAACCGCACATTGGAAGAAGGATGAAGCGAAGCTCAAGATGGAGCACATTATATGGGAATAGTGTCCACTCGGATGCTGCTATTCCCACTAAGATGGGTGGCTATCTTAGAAACAAACAATTAAAGTATACTATTGATTCCTTTTATGAAAATAGATGAGAAGAGAACCAAGAGGGCCAACCTGAGTCTTGCGCTCGATTTCCTCCCCTTCTTGATAGAGTTTTGCCACTTCTTCTTTATCTACCCAGCTAAAAGGACCTGTGAAATCACAACAACATACTACTATGCAAGAAACAAGGATCTAAATTCATAAATAATGCAGGATCAGATGTGCATTAACCATATACATGCATATATAAACAAGAATATCTTTATTCAGATGAAAAGTAGCAAGAAGATTACAACCATGTGCTCTGAACCAGCATCATCCTCCAACTAAGAAGCCCTTCTTCACCTCAAGCAAAGCTAGATAACCCAACACTGTGAATGTACACCGGAATACCAACAACACTTCTTTATAAGGTACAAAAGTCCAGCCTCTGGATCTCTGTGATGAGGGATCCATATATAAATGATTATAGAGAGGTGAGTCATCTTTTGGGATCTTGATTAGTGTCTTCTCTCTAATAGTTCTTGCTTCCACTTGGAGAATAATGATCTCTTACTCATCCCTGGTCGAAAATGGAGTGGCAAGTGTCAGAGGGGAAGTTCTGGAAGATTCCATGATCTTCCACCTCGCATTTTTGTCCCTGCCATATGTCCATTCCCAACCATCACACCCTATAGAGGAGCAAATCAGTATGCATCACATCCTGTACATTGGGAAGGTGATATGCATGGCACCCTCTACATTGAGCTTTCAGTATGGTCCAATTTTGACCATTTATGAGCAGTTTTTCAGTGGAGAACTTCTGGGAGATGATGTAATCAGTTGACCTTGTTCCTCTAGGCAGTGAAGCAACACTTTTAGGGACTTAAGAGCCCTCAGTATATGGACATTTGTGATCAGGGTTGAAGTGCCCAAAAATGTCTATAACAGTTGCCTCCTAAATCATGAGGTCGTTAATCTTTTTTGATGTCGGGTGAAATGATTTACTATGAGGATCTTAAGTTTTTCCGATCTGGGAGGTGACCTGTAATAAGATACAATACAATACATTATTTTGACAACATTTTCATGATCTATATGAGGCGGGCATTCCCATGCTTCACTTTATAAATTCATTTTCATGTACATAGGACAGGCAATCGTCTGTGTGACAGACTGATGATATGGACACATCATACTTTGATTTGGATGATCATCTGTTCGGCAATGATGTATACTGGATGTTTTTATATTCCTGAATATATCGCAGCCCGGATGGATGAAACTAGATCTGGGGTCTTCAAAACTCGTTCAATATTCACTCATAGTACAAGTCGATCCATGTGAAAATTTTTCTAGAGTCGAACATGGAAAGACATCGCCTGATTACAAAACAATGATGTAAGTTGTTGACAGGCGCGAGAGCAATCACCAATAATGAAAATGACCCTCAAGGTACTACAGTACAATTTACGTGGTGTGAAAAGGGACTTGGCGTCAAACACCACATAAAATCTGTCGGTCGAAGGCCATTGATGTAAACATGTCGCCGAAAGTGAGAAAATTGCCATTGAGGCATGCAAGCTTCAAAGTACTGAAAGGGTTGTTCCCAAGCCAACTTCTTGGATAATGAGCTGATGTCGACAAGAAGTGACCCATCGTAGGAGGGCCTTAATGAATCCCACATCAAAGGCATGAAATGAAGCATATGATTTGGAGGTGAAAACAAATTGACGATACAGGGTTCAGGGTGGCGGTCATGAAGGACTGAAGCATGAATGTATTGCAGTGGGTGAGACACAAGTGAATTGTCTGAATGACTTCTCTTGAACATATCGGCGACACTGACAATGGATTGGTAGCGTTAACCCCAAATATGGATGGCGTGATGGACCAATGGTGATGACCAGTGAACAGAAAAACCAAACCCGACATGGATGAGGAAGGAAAGTGTCATGTTCAAGAGCGACTTGCTACCATTAAAGTTTCTTCAAGTTCTCTTCTGAATTTTCCCCAGTCATTGTTGACCAGTACCTCTTTATTTTTGTCAAGCTTGAGGAGGATAACATATGCTTGTTCTATAATCCGCCCTTCGGGCGAACTTGTCACTATATTTTAGCGAGCCTAGCGACAGTGAAACTCGTTCTCGTCCATTTGGATGAGTTTGTCGCTATTTGGTTTTAACGAGTTTAATGGCAAAGATAACTTGGTCTCTTTCAATTTTAGAGAGTCTGAAAGAAACGAAAGAAGACTTCGAAGATTCTTTTTCGTTGAATAATCCCTTAAGTCTGAAAAAGCGTAAAATAATACAAAATGGATGAATTTTCGATAGTTTTAATGAGCCGAACAAGACAAGCGCTTGACCTTTTTGTGTAATAATCCCTCAGGTCCAAAAATATTAAAATCTAGAGGAGGGATAGAACTTCTGATGCCTTTTAACGAGCCGGAGAGGCCAATCACTTGGCAATATTTTCATTTTTAATGAGTCAGGTGAAAAGAGCTTAAAGAAGACTCGTTTTCGAGGAACAAGTGATGGTTTCGGGTAGTAGCTGATTCCAAGTAAGATTTGGAATTTTCCAATCACAGCAGAGTTACAAGGACGGCTAGTAGAATCACTCTCCGTAGATGTTCCTCGAAGGGGTAAACAATCATATGGGGGTGAATGATCAGCTAAAAACAGAGTGGAGGTGATGGCGAGAACACGACCAAGGCTCAAAAGCTGGTGATAAGGCATTCGCAATGGTTATATTACCGGTTCATTTTTTAATAGCTTAAATGCTGGGGGAAACACTTGCTCATGACTTATGTTTATTTTTTAACGAGCTTGAACTATGTGCTAAAACTTCTCGTGGAGAGTTTATTTTTTAACGAGCTTGAACTCTGCGACAACATTGCTCGCCATAAGTTTGCATGCCCCCAACATAATAATGCAAATCGAGGTGCATGCCCCCCAAGCTTCATTGCATTCAACACAGTGGTTGGAATGAAGGTTTACCTTCGAGATATTTGAAAGATCGAAATCAAAGACTCGATTTAGAAAAGGAGTCACTTCATTTTTTAATGAGGTTGACACAGTAAAATAACTATCCTCATAATCCACCATATTTACAATATTTGAAGGATGATTAAGGTCACTGGAATAATATTCTTGGTAATTCAAAAGATGGGAATGATGGTGGTGATCTTCCCTTGGTGTCTCTTCTATCATCATTACTTGAATGATTCCTTGGTTTGTAGAATCTACATGTGACCAAAGATCTGAAGAGGTGCCATATTCCCTAGACCTATTTATCCAAACACTCGTTGAGCGTTGGTTTTCCCCCCAGGCCAAGAAAATTGATTGCTACAATATTTCTATTAGGGCGATGATCCATGCTGACAAAATGTTCAGGAATCTTTTGAATCTTATGGAAGATATCATATTGCAGGTTTCCACTGTGGCCACTTCTGCCATATTGTTTGGAGGCGGTAGGGCAAAAGTAACCATCAAGGCAGGTTCCTTTAGGAAGCCTACTCCGACATTTTGAAGCGATTGAGAGCTTCCATGGATCATTGGAATGCTTCCCGTAACTTGTGAACTATTTTGGGAGGAAGGTTTGTTGGTCGATGATTGTAATTCCTCCTTGGGAAGGAAATGAAATTTTCCTAAAGTAGGTCGACACAACGGCTGCCATGGCATATATCTAGGGTCTTCCCAGTAGGATGTTGTAATCGAGGTTTCCATTGATAACTTCAACATCAATTCCTACTGTTTTTCCCCCCAGTTCGACTTGCAAGTTACTTAATATTCCATATGGGGTGTATGTTCATCCATCAAATGCTTTCAATGTCGTCGATGATTGCGACAAGGATGGAGACCCTGGAGTTTTCCAACAACTCATCGACATGATACATGTGGATGCCCCCTCATCAATAATTGTTCTATGAATAGTTTTGTTGCGGGCTTTCACTTGAATGAGGAAAGCTAGTTGAGCTTGTAACTGAGGGTCGTATACTTGTGATTAAAAGATATAAGATTGGAATCTGTTGGGTCAATCCCACCTATTGCTGATAATAAAGCCTACTTTTGGGAGGGGCAATTTTGCAGTACCTCAAGAGTCGACATCATGGAGGGCAATTGGGCTAAATCCTCCACTATATTATAGTGTTGTGTTGCTCATGCACAAGGAGTAAACGTTGATTTGTGTACTACTCCCTTTGGAGGTTTTATTGTTAATTCAGGAATGATGGATTGCACAACTTCGGTCGAAGTTGTTGTTGAACTACTAGGTTGATCATTATCCCTGTTGTTCAACGACTGTGGATTCTTGTAATATTTACTCCTTGTCAATATCAGAGCATCATTCAGTTGCTTTGAAACTAACAACATTAGCACTTGGGACGGGGAAGCTTTTTTGCTAGCAACCAGATTTGTTCCTAGGTATGGAAACGGATCAGTCAATACAACCGAGGTTTTTGAATTCTTGAAGAATTTTCTAAGTTCAGCTTTTTATAGACAATCTCTTGTCCGATGATCCTCATCGCATATCTGACACCGTGAAGGAGGTTTCCTTTTCCCAGAAGGGTTTGCAGAAGATTTTTTAGGAGATGAGTCCTCCTGGTTTTTCTTCTTCCCTTGTTTTTTCTTCTTGCCTCCTGGCTGCTTGGGTTCTTTTCCTTTCTTTGTTGACACAACGTTTACTTCCAAGGCTAGAAGTTCCTCATTTGCATCTTGACTCAAAACCGTGCGGGCCTTTTTCGATGTGAACTTTGGGGTTTTAGTGCTTGTTGTACCTATCACACCATCGTCGGCATGAGAGTCTTTGTTTGATTTAGGAAGTGGAGGAACAGAGAATTCTGGTCTAGGAGAGTCAGGGATTTTATTGTAGAGTGTGTCGATTGAGTATAGATCAAGTATAGATATTGTGCACGAGCAATAACTTGCTCTTCAGTGACGACTCCCCCCTTTGCCACATCTTTTGTAATAGTAGGTAACAATGAATTAATAAACCATTTAGCCAATAACTGATCAGGAACATATGTTTTTAGCATTCTACGATGACGTTTCCACTCATGAATATGATCGGATATGTGAGTGGTTGTCGTATGTTTGAAATTGGTAAGCAGCTTAGTTCCTGTTTTGTACCTGATAGGTAACTGAAAATGGGTTAAAAAGGTTGTGGCTAGGGTACTGAAGTTACCAAACGAAGCTCTAGGCAGTTCAATATACCACTTTTCTGTCGAACCAGTTAACGTGCGATGAAAGAGGCGAAGCCGAATCGAATCATCATTGAGAGTGTTTGACGAACCCCATAGATGAAAGGTCATCACATGATTTGATGGGTCTTCGCCCAGATTTCCATTAAATTTAGGAATATCTAGCAAAAGTTTATGCAGAATCACCAACCACTAAGGGGCGTAGGCAATTGGATCGTTCGTTGGTCGACTTAGATCTGGTAACTCTAGAGTTTCCACGAAGGGAAACTGTTGATTCAGGCTTGGTTGAGCATACCCAGGATAAGATGGAATCGTTTGAGTAGTCGGCCTTTGCATACCAGCATAATGGATTTGATGTTGGTAAGTTTGGTAAGGTTGATGGGCATAACCATTATGATATGGTTGATATTGTTGCCCATTACTTGCAAAGACTTGTTGCTAATATCCTTGGTAAGCTTACTGGAATTGTGGTTGTTGGTATTGCACCAACCATGGTTGTGAAGCCATGGACTGTTGTCCAGAATTGACTGTTTGACCAAGATGGGGATTTTGTTCCCCATTTGAACCTGTGCCATTCCAATAGTGGGTGACTGTGGTTGTGTCGGAGGTACAAGAGATTGTTGTATGGAGACCTGCGAAACTTGAGGTTGGCATAAAATTGGTGACACTTGCACTTGCGATACTACCACAATAGCCAACGTAGTGGGGATGTTCGTCATAGGTGAACTTTGTTGTTTTGAGCATACAACTCTTGGTTGTTGAGACAGGACTCGGATCTAACCAGTAGTTGTGATTCCAGCATAACACAAATTTTGTTGCGAACTCACGCATGGTTGTCCTTCTGGGGAAGACAATGAAAGGGTATACGGCCCTCCATACGACGGTAATCTAGTGCTCAAAGGAATAATTTGCCTTTGGGGACTAGTTTACCCAAATTGACCTTGTGACGGATCAACTTGTCGAGACTCAACGTAAGAGATTCCAGATATAATTCCGAACGAACAAACGGGAACATTCCATACTGTCGAAATAGTCCCAGGATGGACTCCATCCAGTGATTGAAAGATGGTTGGGACAGATGGCACGCCGGCAAACATTGTTGGAATAGCAGAAGGAGCTTCTGTTGTTGCTATGTCGGGTGACATAGTCCTTGATGTTGACGATTGTTCAGACATATTAAGTCTATCCAAAATATTCCTCACCGATTCTTCAGGAACTTCTGAGGGTGGGTGAATATTTTCTGACGAAGAAGGATACAGGGTGATCCCAACTCCAAGTTGCGTTGGAGTACTAGATGGAGGATCTTCCACAATCTCTTCTATGGAAATCAATCCAGGAGGAAGAGGCAGACCGTCAGGTCCGTAAAATATTTCTGGTACCGAAGAAGATGTAAGTTCTCCAACAGCAGATGGTTTGGGAGTAACACCTTCCGAATCGGCTGTAGACAGAGCTGGTTTAGGAATAGAAGTGTTAACTGTCACACTATGATCAGTTGTAATGTCCTTTTGCTGTTGCGGAATTTCTTCTGTAGAGGCAGGGATTCTAGAACTGTTCGGAGTAACCAGAGTCTCTGAGGATGTTGGAGTGCTTGCTCCAACCAACCTAGGGGACTTTGATCCAGTTAAACAAGTTCGCTTTGTCCGGAATGGCTTTGCTTCCGGAGTCAACGATGGTTGACTCATAAGCCTTTGTGAACGACATGGTTTTGATTGACTTTCTTCCATGATTTCGGATTACTTGATCAACTCAAAATAAAAAGGGAAAAATGTTTTTCGAATTAAATGAATTTTAGACGCTTTGACACAACTTGTTTTTCAATTTTAAAGAGTCGAGAAAAAATAAAAGATGACTCTAGTCGCCTTCGATTTTTATTGAGCTCGACGTGACAAACGCTCAGAGGACATTTTCCTTTAAGGAGTCTGAAAGGGAGAAAAATGGACTTCTCTAGAGATCTAGGCAGAGAGGATTACCAAACCAATCGTAAAACTACAGAATACCTTTTATGGTACGGCAGTCAATCTTCCCGAATGCTATGTTCGGTGCATTACGATCGATAGGGTGGCAGACACAACTTCCTAAGGATAAGGGATGCAACCTATTGTGGTCTCCCAATATATATGTGACGGTACGTGGGAGCACAAGTCTATACTGGCACTTGCCGTCTCAGAGTCGAGGAATCACCAAACGAACACTGAAAGCAATAGTTACCAGGCTTTACGATGCCAGAATACGTCTCTAGCCTAGACCTCTAGATGTTGTGCGTTAAGTTCCAAAGCATTGTTAGATTCATTGGATTTATTTTAAGTTGATCTTGCTTAATAGTTTGCCTTTCAGGTTCACCACGTGAT